>JALDNG010000858.1:57500-82792 GCA_024349245.1 Neodontobutis hainanensis
AACCTGATGGCCAGCTTGTATGTGGGGCTTGGTAGCCCCATTCACCACCACAGCAAAGGAAAACAGTAACAAAAAGGTACAGTCCACATGGTCTCCACCAGCTTTGCCGGTGAGGTAGTATGCCCACTTTCAAAGCCCCAACCACAACTCAAAAACACACCCCAAAATACTATGCGAGATCAGGTTAGAACCATCTTGCAAAAAATAGATATTTTCACAGAAGTTTGTAAAATCATTTCTCCTACAGTCATTTCAGCCACCTGTTGCTTTAACAAAGTGAGTTGGAGTCCAGAGAGAAGTTGGGTTTCACACAACTTCAGCTCTGAGCACAATCCACAAAGTTGTTGACATAGTGCTGCAGTGTCAAACATTAGGGTGTATTTTCTAATTCCTTTTCTTGTATTCCGTTTCAGCAGCCCCTTCAGTTGCAGTGCCACTGTTTGCCAACCAAATGCATCTTTTAGACCTTATTAAAAGAGAATGGTTGTGCTGTGCCGATATTGCTCTCTATAATTAACAATAAAGTACAGGTGTGTGTGTGTGTATCCAAGATTTTCTATGAAGTAATGATAGTGGCGGCATAGGCTTTGTTATGACTGCAGTCCACACAGTTGCAGTTCAGCTTCCTTCATGGGGCTGGGCAGAACCGTGCTGGAGGGGCCAGAGGACGGCGGGGATGCTCTACTTATCCCCCAGAATGGCGTACTGGTTGTCCAGTTGCAAGTGCTGTATGGCAGCACCACTTGACTCATCTCTACCACGATTTCTGTGTTTAACAACTTCAAAGGTCTTCTCCATTTCTCTGTCCCTATAGGAGACACAATGTACATGTAAATTACTCAAATAGAATGGTACTATAACCTTCAAAATATTAATCATCTGGTTTTGTTTAACCAACATTAAAGTTGCCTTTATAACTCTTTCAGAATAAAAGACTTGCAGTGTATGTAGACTACTATTGACTTACTTGCGTGTTTCCACATGCTTGGCAGTGGCCAGGAGAGAAGGAAACTGTGTGTCACTGAAGATCTCTGGAGGACCTGCATTGTGGCTCCGTTTGGCGGTAGACAATCGAGCCCCTGGGGGGCGATATACTGCAGCAGGCTTTACTTCAGGCACCTCTTCCTCATCTACAGTCAGAAAGTTTAGTCATGAGTACAGAACAGTATATCTCAATATCCCACGAACACCATTATTTGTCTATAAACTAGCAATGGCTGAACTTTTACACTCATTCAAAAGAAAAAGTGCACAATGCTTCCATTTCATTACTCAGTTAAAAAAGGTTCAGGGTGAAAGGCACTTACCATCAGGAGCAGAAAGAGCAGGAGCGGCACTCGACTTATTCCATGGTCCTGACACTTTATCTCCACTAACTAGAATGATCTCTCCATCTTCACCCACCTCCTCTTTTTCATACTCCTCTTCTTCTTTTTCATCACTGTGTGCAAAAAAGAAAAAGATATTCACCCAATGTGATGTTATTGAATAACACTGTTGCTAGGAAAAACAAATATTATGACTTTACCTCAAGTTTTGGTTAGCTGAAAATCTTTAAATGATGCAAACATCACTTTTACTACTCCTGCTAATGACCTATGAATCTACTGTATGGTAATAAGATAAAACATGATGCATGCATTTGTAACAATTTTTCCTTGAGACTACTCTTCTTGTGCATTGACAGACATTTTAACAGTCCAAGATTATTTTCTGAAAAATGGATCTCACATATTAACAGATTAATTACACTCACCTTATCTGTAAAGCTTGCAGCCTAAGACCACTGTAATCCACTTCTTTCTGCTCAAACTCCTTCCACTCCTCGTCCTCCTAGAAAAAAGGTATTAAAAAACAGATATTTATATATAGTGTGTGTAATATTGTTACCAATGACTGAGAAGATATAAAACACAAAAGGAATCAACCTTTGTCGAGTACGATAAAAATGCTAATGGTGGTTTCATTTAGATTGTTCAGAAAAGCCTAGCTCCAAATACGCGTGACAAGTGGCGACTGGGCCTGGTTAAAAGGCCACACATAGATCCAATAGTGTATTTCACAAAGCCCACGTCAGTGTGTTGCCAATGTCTGGGCCTCTCGTTAAATATTACAACACGTGTCAACCCAAAAACTAAAATGAAAATAAAAACTGTCAATCATACGCAGAACTAAAGAAAAACATCCAAACTTTAAATGTCGTGCCTAATTTGAAACCCACCCAGATGAACCATATGCTAGTAACGACCGGTGTTTTTACTTCACAACAAACGTGGTTATGTCAGAGAGTTGACAGCTGCAGGTTACACTTAAACTAGAGCTGAGTTATCACTACAGTGAGGTTATAATAATGAACTTAAAGAGTGTCGTAGGGAGGGAGGGAGCAAGGCAAGAAAGTTATTCAAGACTAGCTAAGCCCCGGTTACCTTCTCAATCTGGGCGTCTTGATTCTCATTTTTTGCCGACTTCTCCTTTTCCTTTTTCATCTTTTTCACCACAGTTGTTGTGGGCCCCGTGATTGTTTCTTTGCCCTTTCCTTTTTCTTTCTTCTTCTTTTTATCACGCTTGGCAAAGAAATCGTCCAGACTCTTCTCCGGTGGTGCATCCGCCATTTTCAAACAGCAGCGTTAACTAGTTCGATGACGAGCAATGACAAATGGGAAAATAACCTCCACACAGTTTGGGCAGCGGCTTAAACACTTAGAGGAGACAGACTTGTGTCTTACTTTGACTATTTAACTTTTGTTAATGACTGATAAAAACGTCCGCCCCTGGCTAAACTGCTAGCCGTACCCTGTCAACCATGCCATGCACGGACTATTTGACAAATCTGCGATGTTACCCGGAAACGTTTCTACTCTGAACCGGAACCATTACTACGGAGCTACAAAGTAAAAATCTGAAATTCTCAATACGTCCGAATACGTCACATATTTTTATATAATATAACTATAAAGTAAAAATAAACAGGATACATTTTAATTGGCTACAAAATGTAATAGCTTTATTTAACTGTACTTATGTTAAACTTGATCAGTCAATTTTAAACAGAATACTTCAATTTAAACTCCTCAATGTAAACCCCATTTTTCTTTCATTTAAATATGAACTGACTATTGTAAATTTCACTGAAACCCATTCTCATATGTATGTTTAATTGCTGTGCTTTTATTCTAGCTTTTCTTTTCATTTTGGTGCTTTGTCTTTATGCAATATATTGTAATGTATTTTTGAATGTTGATAGCATATTTGACAGTTTAAGAAAGATGGTAAAAATAATGGATAGGCCTACAGTTCATGTTGTCATGTTGTAAAGTAGAGGTATGGTGCCTTCGTATGTCTCACATTTTTACATATTTACAGTAGTTACAGCTATATGCCGGCATCTATTGCAACAATATAATATAATATAATATAATATAATATATATATATATATATATATATATATATATATATATATATATATATATATATATATATATATATATATATATATTCTCTAATAAATATACACTTTAGGTTGTGAAGTAACATTTTGTTCATGTGACTGGTTCTTGCAAGATGTGTGTTACTTCTCACTTGATAAAGTTAATTGAGTTGAACAAGACCTACTGTTTTTGAAAAAGGGCCAAGTCTAACGTCAAGAAACCATCATAATAAATTTGATTGCTATTTAAAAAAAATTGAGGCTTTATATTTTGGTGTTAAATATTACATAATGTTGCTTTAAGTTGGCCCATGAGGGAATCAAGCTTGTAAACAAGTTATTTTACTGATGCCATACTCCCAAAGCCAAGAGTCAGCACTTGTTCACAAAGAGAAAATACCAGCTCTCTTGATCAATAGATGTGCTGTAGTTTGCGAGAAACCTTCCTTTGTATATAGTAAACAAACATAACATAACATCAATGTAACAATGTAATCAGTGTAACAACAAAAGTACAGTTTTTGATCTGTTTTATTGCTCAGCAGTAAAAAGTACAGTGTATACTAGAGTACAAAAAATACATCACACTTCTCCACCGTGCCATCAAACATTTTGTAAAATATCATACTTTGGAGCGTGCAAATCAACAAGCTCGGCTGTGTGTGTGTTCGATGTGAGACTTTTGTCCAACTTTGTTGTTCAGCATCACTCAGATGAATATCTCAATGCAGGAAACCTTAGGCGATAACAGAGGCAGGCAGCTTTAATTACTGGATAAAATGCAACGACGCAAAATAAAACGGATGAAAGAAGGACCACGTTTAAAAAATATGTATTTAAACACACCACTTCTGTAAATGTTTAGGTATTTGTCTCAGTATCTCAGACTTTAACAAACATTTGCACGAGGAGACACTTACTGCAGCAACATTGTTTTCTACAGAAAAAAATGTAATAAATCAATCTCTGCATTATGACCACTCCACAATATAGAGACTGGACCCAAGGACAACAGACACACAAAGCGGAATAACACTGGGCTGAATGGATACAAGTTGTGTCTGACCTGAAGTAACACTGATATTTGGCTTTTCATCCTCACATAATGTCAGACGCAACTCAACAGAAGGAATGAATGTGGTCCCCCTTAAAGACAAGCTGGTGACACATGAGGTGGTGAGCTAGTGCGCCATCTTGATGCACTCCCAGCTGATTGCATCAACCCACATTCTGCACTGGCCCAACCCCACGTCTAATAGGTGCTAAATATTCAAGTTCAACAGGCTATAAGTATTTAGGGATTACTTTTAAAGGAACGTTACAAGCGGTCACGTCTCCATAGAGCAACTCTCACTCAGAAAGCTGGCGGCATTAACTGTGCACTCACCCACAGGCCGCCGTGACAAAAACAAACCACCCACAGTAGACTCTGTTTTATAAAGACATAAAAACCTTTATCACAATTAAGCCTTTTGTATAAAATGTACATCAGAAAAATATGCAGGTGCATCCCCATAGTAAACCATGTGTGTTTACATCACTATTCTTCTTTGCTTGTTTTTTTGTTTTTTTTTGTGTGTGACATATACAGTATAAAGTCAAGTCTCTGAATAGTTACCATACATATAGTATATAAAATATACAGCGACAGCAGGTGGAGTATGAGAGAATGCAGTGTTTGGTGTCTCTAGATGGCAGAAGCCTTGTCTCTGTTGATAAAGAGGGTCTCCTGGCAGAAAGGGTTGACCAGGACCACGCTGCTGCCGCTGTAGTCTCCATTCGGGGGCAGGCAGGTGTCATGCTCCTGCAAAAAAACACGGAAAGGCTTTAGTATTTGAGCCTCAGTGCTAAAACGTGATTCAGGATTTGCCAAACACACACACACACACACTGCAGCCTGCTGTGTGTAAGTTACTCTCAGCAATTACTGTGCAGTGAGAAAGGAATAAAATGAGGGATTCAACGCACCTTGGGGCTTTTAAAGGAGTTGGTGAACAATTTGTGGCAAAGCTTGATGTGCAAAAATTCAAAAAGAGACAGGGGGAGATATAAAAGTCTCATAAGGGAGGCATGACTCATAAGAAGAAAAGGAAGAGAGGGGCTTAATGCGAGAGGAGAAATGGGCTTGTGGTGAGTCAGCAGGAATAGGTTGGAGGAGGGAGGTGTGAATGCAAAAAAGAGATTTGTAGTTACAGCAGGAATTAGGCAATTTCATCAGCATGGGCTAATTAAATCCAACTAGCATAATTTTTGCTGCAGCACTGTTATTGGCGTAAAGCTACAAGGCGACTGCTCTACTGGGATGGGAAGAGTAAAGGGAGAGAAAACAACACCTGGGTGTCACCAGGGGCATCCTACACATGCTCCAATCTCAGCTTTCCTTTCCTGACGTAGGAACACAAGCACAAAGCAATGACACAGAAAAAAATGAATTGGAGAAAAGATGTCAAGGCACATGCATGTAAAAGATCAAAGAAATGGTAAATAAAGATAACATGGAAAAGGCAGTGGCAATGTTTTATAGTTTTGTGTGCATAGGTATCCCAGCAGATGGCACTGCAAGGCACCAAAACAGATCACAAACTGTTCAGATATACAGTATATACTGTATATTTCAAATACTATGTTAAATGTACAAAGTTCACAAAGTTTAAGAGAGTAACCACAGTGTCACACAGTGTTGCACTACTAAAATAAGTAAAATAATCATGATTCCACTTCAGAGTAATTGTATAACCGTTATTTTGACCCCAGATTGTCTCGTCAGTTTTAGGGTCAATCAATTTGTTGCAAAAATATATGCATATATATAATAATTTAAGATGATACTGAATATATATTACAGATCATGTAAGGAGATGTCAGGTGTCAGTGTTGTGTACCTCGCTCCAGAGTGTGTATTTCTCTGGGCAGCTCCACGGCGTGTCTGCTGAAATAGTCCATAGTGATGGCATTGTTCCAATAGCTCAGGTTGTTCTCCTGACTTGTTGACTTCTTCCTTCTCTTCATACAGCACATGGTCAGCAGCACGGCTAAAGCAGGTGGGACGTGAGAGGACAGGGCAGGTTAGTTACAGAGCATGCTGCTTCAAAAAACTTCTGATAGCACCCACACATGTTGCTCCAAAGCTGTCATGTTCTGATACAACACGCTGCTGTTGACACATAAACACAAATAAGCTGACTTTGTACAAAAAAAAGAGAACACAAAGGAAAGTACATTTTTTTTCCATCAGTATGAGCATAAATAGAGGTTGCAAGATGTTTTGCTTGAGGCATAGATCTATTAAATCTTGGTCGATTGAAGTTATAACGGTACTCCAGTCTGCTCAAGTGAATGATTAAAGCTCAGGCACTTCATTCAGAGTCTTGTGTAAAGCTAAACTAAAAGTGCCAGACATAAAACATAATGGAACGGAGCAAGTTGTTATATTGTATTAGTGTTACTTTATATATTAAGTATTGATTAGAAGATTAACAAAATAAGCAGTCTCTCTTCAAACTTTGTTATATTGTGTTCCGTAACAACAGCGTTTCTTTTTGCACTGCTTTGAAACAAATCCATACCATTTTCTGTTATCCAATGCTCCTTTATCCAATCAGAAGGGAGAACTAAGCAAGTAACTCAAGGAGTAGGGCAACGGACACACAACAGGACAGATGTTGTCGTGAACAACATGGATTATATCCTGCATTATTCCTTTGAACTGAATAGTCTCCAGGTTAATGGTTTCAAACGATATTGGACCAGGTCAAAATGATCTGCAAGTAAGCTGTGCTCTTTACTCTACAGGAGGAATATGAGCTAAGCTAGTTATTGTTGTCACTTGTGTGGGCTAAATAGAGCTTTCTATTACTGCTTTGGTTAAAAACATAATTGAAATGCTGAAAAGGAGCTAAAATTGTCTTTAGGGGTGTAATTAATATTCACTTCATGAATCTTTATGTTCATGGTAATTCCTCAGAGAAAACTTGGATTGCATGTCAAACATCAGCTTTGTTTAAGTGATACATAAAGCATTACAGCACTCTGTGAGCTTTTCTCTATATTAAAAAAAGTATTTAGTGGTTTATTATGCATTCTTATTCATAACTCTACTTACAGCATGAAGAGACAAGCACACTGATGGCCAGCACAATCCACACTATGTCCATCTTGCTCAGGCAGATGGTCATTCGTGATGGGGGTGTCTCATCAGTGGGTCCGGAGCTGTTGCTGATTGTCCAGGGGTCCTGTGTGGTGGCTGGGACCTGCCTGTTCAGAAAGTTCCCGCTGTCCGTCGAAGGGAGCTCTGAAGCGTTCCCCTGAGTAGACAGAGCTTCACCTGAACTGGCATTGGACAGCAGTAGTCCTCCAAAAGCAGTCACATTCCCCATCATCCAGTGGCGCAGTGGGGCATTGTCTGTCATGTTGACTTGACTGCTCCGCTCCTCTGTAAAAGCCTGGCTGGTGGTGTGCATTAAGTTTGGAGCCCCTGTTGGATTGAGTGAACTGGGGTTGATTTTTGTGATGGGGGGTGTTGAGGACATACTTACTGGAGGGGTCTTAACAGGAGAACGAGTGCTGGACACCAACACCAGTTCTTCAGTGGGCTGCTCGATTTCTGTGTGCACCTCCCTCAGAGTGATGGCATGGTGTTCGACCTTTTCTGGGATGCCCCGAGTGTATCCTCTGAGTCTCAGGCCTAGTGCAGGGTTACCATTCACTGAGGGGGAGTTAGTATGCATTCGATGCTCAATAGTTGGTTCTTTAAGATTCTCAACATTAGAAGTGGTTAGCTCTGGTGCCAATGAGTCTCCTCTCTTTGAGTCAGAACTAGACATAAGAATATCTGTATTTGGGACATGTGTGCTGGGAGGGACAGAACTGCTTCTACTGCTGCCCTGGTTTGTTTTGACTGGAACTGGGTTATGGACTAAAGATTCCCTGACCAGTTTGTGCTTGTGGTCTTGGTTTACATTATCAGAGCTAGGCTCTTGGGGACCATAAGTTTCAGTCTTGTGACCTGGTTTAGTGCTAGCAGTGCTCACAGTGGTTGTGGTATAATGAATGGCACTGTTCCTGTGAGCTAAGTCAGGTGTTTGAGTGATCTGGAGCCATGCTAAAGGCTGCAGAGCCACTGCGGGGACAGGAATGTTTGAGGGTTTAATGCCTCCGGTGGAAGACCATTCCCCGCTGCTGGAGCCCTCCTGATGCCAGTCTGGGCGTGAAGCTTTGAGAGCAGTGTGATGGCTGCTGTGGGCTGCTGCCATGGAGACAGAGTCCTGATGGATGGACAGCTCCTGTGCTGATGACACCGGTCCTATTGGCAGCGCTAAGAAAGCTAGGACACCTGCAGATAAACAGAAGATATGGGAATGTTTGTTTACACACAAACTAGCAAAAAATGACAACCTGGTTTAATTAAAGCAAATACAGACTTTGACTGTATAATTGCGGCAGTGAATATTGTTTCAGCTTTAGAGTCGCTTCTAATCTCATAAACAACCAGATCTGAAGATTAGTGTACAAACCTCTGTACTCTCTTTCAGAAAGCTCAGATTATTGCCTGCATCAAGCAAAGAAAAGAATCTGAGCGATAGAAGTCATTGTGTGTCTTTGAGTAAGATAAAAATCAATTGTGATATGATCAATCAAATAAAACAAAAAAATACAGTAGAACACAGTACTATATTTAATGGCAAAAGTAAGAGCTTTTTAATTTACAAGAGACACACATATGAGATATACAGCATACCCAGCATTAAAAGCAGCTGTATTTTCTATTCATTCACATATATGTTATATAATTATGTTAATTCCCCAAAGACACTTTTTTGCACCTAATGTTGGGGTTCTGCTGATAATAATTCTTGACAATAACAGGTCAGTGTGAGAGAAGCATAGATCTGTACACAACTCTGGCTCCTCTCTGTGGTGTTGTTTGGAGTTTTGTACAAGTCCAGTAAAGCATAGCAGTAAGCATCCAGTGACTTTCGCTAGACTATGCAAAATAAATAAAGCAACTAAAAATTGACTTTGAGCAACTTTTTGATACTCTACCCACTCACAGGCAGCACACATGCCTTAAGTCAGTTGCCATTTGACGCTATTATCAAGCCTTTTTTTGCACTACACACTCAAATTGCTTTTGGACATGCGAGTGCATAGAATGCATAAAAGTTAAAAATGTGTTTACAATGTTTTCTAGTATTGCACTCCCCCAAAAAAATCCTGCTTTACTGGGCCAGGACTGAATAAATGACGCATTTACAGAACAGATATGCAGTTATGTTTAGCATTCATCTTGTCTTCTTAGCCTTTGGTCTACCTGCTGTTGAGTTCATCACTATCTTAGACTGCTTTATCAACCCTTATTCCCTGACGACTTCTACTGTGTGCAGCGGGGAATGTAAGCCACAACCAGAACCTGATTATGGACACCAAGCTCAAAATAAATGATGTGCAGCCATGCTTTTAACATGGCAACTATTTAAAAAAAATGGAATTGTGATGAACACCACTCATTTCTAGTTTTCATCCCAGGTACATTTACAAAAAAAGGAAAAATTATATATTTGTAATGAGTCAAGAATTAGAATAATGCCAACGAGCATTAAAATGGACCACCTAACATTCTATGCTCATCTCTGCCAGCCTGTTCTGACTGATTCACTTGCTCCAGCTCAATCCCAAAAGGAGGCAGTGCAGTGACAAGCCATTAGCAGATGCCTGTGGGGATATTGGCCTATTATGTTATCCAGACAGTAAGAAAGTCATGGAGGGAGGAAACATGCAGGAGCTTATTAATTTCCCCTTAGCTCTGTCTCCTCCAGCCTTTATTGACACGGTTAAACAGGACTAATGTGAAACATTAGGAGGCTCCCATGGGGCGCAGTCCATGCATTAAGATAACAACATCCAAGGTTCCTGTCTCGATACAGTGTGGGTCATTGAAATAGCGTGAAGACTGTGCAGTTCATCCGGGCTTTATACTGGGGCAGAACTAAAGACATTATGTGATTAGTTGACAGGGATGACTCTTCAAATGACCTCATGACTGTCATATTCAGCACATGACTCACTGATTAGCATATTAATAGCTGGACAAACTTTGTAAAGGAGTTTTAATTAGATTATAGCAAAAAATTTACGGTGTACATTTGACTTCTATTTACATTTCTCATGAGTGCAATAGTAGAAGAATTCAACTTTATCTTTGCTCAAATAGCTGTAAACAAAAATGAAAGTAGATTGAAGGGGCATTTTGTAAAATATTGCAAAGTGGACAAACTGAGCACTGGTGAAGGAGAAGCACCCTTTGCTTTTATTGTTTAACACACATTCTTACATCAAATTTCTGAAATTACCATCAGGCTATTACAATTGGGTTCAGTTCATCTATCATTTCTTTTCATAAAATGTCCTCTTGTAAAAGGTTTGGCAGCATTCAAGTAATCAGACTGTTACACTCTTAAATGTCCACTATCTCATTATGCAGTACTAAGACTTTACTGCTGATTATTTGCACTTTTCATACTGAAACTCTTGAAATTGCTGTTATGATATGCTAATCTGAATTGACGTGACTGAATGTTTTGTGAATGTTTTTTGTGCATTCACAATATACCTGGAACTCAGTTGCACTACTGTTAATACATTGTAACACTGGTACTCTTACACACTGAACTCTATGATATACACAGTATACTGGTTAAACAACTGTGAATGATTTTATGTTAAATCAATACATGTAAATGTATTGTTTTTTTGTGTTCACTGGGTGAATATCTAAATAACAATAGATGGGTAACAATACTTGGTAGCAACATCCATTCAATTGAAACAGTTATTGCCATTTTTTGAGGTTCCATTAGAGCATCAGAATAATCGTAAACTGTGAGTGTAAAATAATAAGGGTAATCACATTAGGAGCAATTACTATAAAATTATCACTGATCACAACAACAGCATGAGGGCCAGTTACTACAGCAGACAAATAAACAAGAGGACATCATGTGTAATATTAATATATGTATGTGCAAAAATGCATTTAATGTGCAATAATGCACTGCTTGGTCATAAAATAAATATGTAATAATTGAAATATAACTATTAAAACATTCAACTGATGTAGCAACCTTAGCTTTACTGCTCTACAGTAACTATGGGAACCAAGCTCCCATTTTCACACGGGCCATGACAGAACAAGATCCTGCAGTCAAGGGGAGAAAAAAGATCCAAAGGCACAAAATGTTTTAACAAATTAAATTCAGAAATTTTGAAAAGGCCACTGGACGACTTCCAGCTATTCTTCTTTTCTTCGCCCTCCTGCCAGAACCCCATAGCTCCAACTATTCAAACTCAGCCTCTGCTCTGAATCATTAATCATATTCGTCCATACTCAATCACACTGCAGGATGGAGGGTCCAGGCTCTGTCTTCCATTAGCCAAGCCTGTCACGTCTCTAATCCACGGAGCCCACTCCAGAGCCATATCCGACCAGATAGCACACACGACCATGCGTGAGTTATGATTAAATTTTCTTGAGATGATGCTCTAGCGGGGAACGGGACACAGTCTCAGCCAAACTATTAAAGCTCAAGTGCTGATTATGGCTAACGAAGTGTGTGGATCATTCAAGACATATTACACTTAGTATTCATTATCAATGAAAAAAACAAATGCTTTTTCAAAAGTCAAGGTCCACTTTAATCTTTTCCGCTACAATAAAGCTTCGTAGTTTACACATGATATTCAAGAATTGTTTTAGCATTGGTGCGTGGGCGGCCCCATCGTGTCTTTACAGATTGATTTTATGTAAATACAATGGCACATTTGAATATCTAAGCATGACAATAGTCACAACTTTACTGTAGTTTAAAACTGAAAATGTGTCAGGGTAGGATGCAGAAAACTTTGTACAATGCATTATCAAACACTTTATCCAACAACAAGCACTTTGAAAGGTCCACACTACTGTCAAATTCATGCATTTTTAGGGATTTAGAACCGTCTTGGAAATCCTATAACTATAGCCTGAGTTATACCCTCAATCAGTGGCTGTCACAACGTTGAAACAAGATATAATAATGCATAAAAATAAATCTCAAATTTCCAGTGCAAGCATGCTAAATATGAAGACTATCATTAATATAAAGCCAAAACTATTTTCTGGGGGATAGAACTTAGCATTCTGGACTTCACTTTTTAAATGTTAGCAATGTTAGATACTTTTGCTTAACACTCAAGTATTATGAGCTCACGTATGCAGTCTTTTTATTTAAGGGATATTTTAAATCGAGGAACCAGTTAAATTAATCACTGTATGTAATGCTGTTTCATTTAAGCCCTGGTAACAACTTATAATGTATATTCGGTCCATAAACAGAAGCCACAAACAGATCCATTGCCACTATCGAAATGCATTGAGAATGCATATTGATAAACGCCAAGGTAACTGAACTACATTATGACATTTGCAGGTTTTCTCTGTCCGATCAAGAAGGACGTGAACGCACACAAGTAGCGTAAATAAGTCCTACTCTCAGAGAAATCTACCATTCGAATTGTCTGACATGCACTTGAAAGCATCATTAGACACTGAAAATCCACTGTTGTCTTTTAGCATCACTTAGCCACATTAGCATTAGCCAATGTTGCCATAACATGTTGCAATGCCAAACCGTTTATTCCCTTAGCTTTTTAGTCTACTAAGTAAATAAAAACTCATGCAATCACTATTGTGTAAAAACCTTTAATATTTTATCTTTGTAAAAAGTTTCCAGTAGCTAGGGCAGGAGTAGCTAGGCCTATATGCTACTAAAGAAAAATAGACTAAGAAAGAAACCAGTGGAAGGAAGATTTAGCCTATACACTGAATACAAACTGATCTACTGTTTCCGAGGTTAGCCAGCATTTTTATTGAGTTCAAAAAATTCCTCTAGCCTTTATTACTACGAGCTAGACTAGGCTACTTTCATACTATGCTAATAGCTATGGCTAACTTGGCAGCCATGTTTTATGCAGTCTAACACTTTTCCAAATGTGGGAATGACTTGATCAGCTCCTATGCCAATCATTGACGGTATAAGGGCCCTTCTACAGTCATTGATGCCAATTCATAGCTTGATATAAATCACTATTTATATATGTATTATGTAGTCTATTTTTATATTCCAGTCCCTTGTAGTTACCAACACTAATATCACATATAACTGGTGTTGCTTTTACATACTATTATATAAAAAATAGTGCACAGTTAATACATGAACAGTGACAGAGAGGTAAATGGGTGTCAGTTTTCACAAAAGCTGTATGTCAGGCTGATTGAGTACCTTGAAGACACACAGGGATACACTCAAGGGATGTGAATTAACAAAAAACGTGATTGAAAAGGCCCAGGATGAGCCCTGAGCTTTATGAACATGTATTATGGAGTTAATGCATACTGGAGGAAAGTGTAAAATTTAATGGAGGAAAGAAAGAATAGTGATGTGCAAATAGGAGGGCAGAGATGTAGCGTGCAGTGTGGCAGTGAGACATATGGGTGTTTCATTACTGATAAGACATGAACAAAAGCATGGTGAAGAAATGTGGACACTAAAACATGGAGAATTCAGTGGCATAAGAGAATATATGGTACCAATTTAAAATATATCTATATCTTCTATATCATATACATCTAAAAGACATAATTTCATAAACATTGGCTACAGAGATGGCCACACATTTTCTTTTCACAAAACCAAACAAATAAACATCAAAATATTGCTAGGTGAAATCAAGACCAAAACATGGCCAATTTTCATTAATAAAAACACAAATGAGGTTACTAGATGACTAATGGCTACTGGAAGTTGTCAGCATAAAGAAAACCTGTGAGCAGTTGATCATTAGCATAACAATAGCCACATAATGTTGCCCAGGCAGTTTATTAAGCTTTTTATTTTAATTTACAAGATGGAAGTAAAAATGTACGCATTGACTTGAAATTAGTAAGGCTAAATATAAGAACTTAGATGGCAGTGTAGGCTATGTTCACCTTTTTCAGTAGCCTATGTTCCCAGTAGCTACATTAGCAGCATACTGCGTTAGCCATGTTAGCATTGTCTGTTCAGGTCCATGGCATAAAACAATAGCCAAATGTTAGTTAGCTTAGCAGTTTGTCTGAATTATTACATACACATTACACACTACTGCTATCCATTTCTGCTTGGAAAAGAAATGAAAAAATTAATGCTAACAGCAAAAATTAGTCAGATATTAAAAATACTCAGTACTTCTCCTTTAATAAGACCTTATTAAAGGTCTTATTAAAGGAGTATAGCATAACTTCTAAATAATGACCCCATGGTAAGGGTACTGAGATTTATTTGTCTTTACTATCAACCATCACATGTTTTAACATTCACAGTGGAGGACTTTAAAGGCGAACAAATACATTTTCTTTCTTATGGCATTGATTGGTTTGATAAGATTTCAATGTTGTGACTTTGAAATCTTCTCCTCTCTCCTTGGGATCTGTTAGTATGCACTGTTCTCATGCATCAACCAGTTACCCCCTATTACTAAGTTTATTATTTTGAGAAACCACATGCTACTATGATAAAGACAAATAACTTAGAGGTAACAGCCTTGTTTAAACCATTTGGTCATTTGTCTGCCAAATAGTGTCAGGCTGTGTGTCATTACTTTTGATGATGATGAATAGAGGGAGGGGCAATTTATGCAGAAAAGCTGCTGAATTGGGCTTCTTTTGAATGCATTGGAAGCTGCTGACTTTTATTCAAGTCCACCATTGATGACACGCAGGACATCAATAAATCATGTTGCAAAGCAGGATCCTGTGCGCTGATCCAAAGCATGCTTTGTCCCACCAATCATTCACTATTACGTTCAATGTCAGAGGACAAGGGCCAGAGCTGCTGCCACTAAATCTAGAGTTACAATGGTGAGGCAAAACAGCAACTTATCTGTATTTGCCAGTGTTCAAGTGTAGTGAGTGTGTCTAATCAATCATAGCGGACCACTTATTGTGCACCATCAGTGCTTATGAAACTCTCTGAGGAGGGTGGGGAATTTATCTTTCTGTTGCAGGGGTCACCTCTTGCTGTGTCTGAAGGATAACATGGCTCAGTGTGCATAGAAAACAGCCTACGAAGCGGTGTTGCAGTCTGGCTGTGCTGTGTTATCAGCAGCCAGCTGTTAGTGGCACTGTTCGAATCAGAGGCTCTACAGAAAGGCCAAAATAAGAGCTGCAAAGTCAGGCTCCATGGGCTGCTTCACTTTTAATTTGTTGTTGGTCAATGTGCGTTCACACTTGTTTCATTAACAAACATCGGTGGTGTGTTGTGGTTGATTTGACTGGTGCACATGTGGATATACAGTATATATATTGTTTGGACAAATTCATACTTTCAAATGTTTTTATACAGTTCCTGCAATGATCAAAAATATTTTAGTATGTGATTGTTTGACCATTTTTCAGAACCATTTTATTTCACTAATTGTTAGTGGTTTGGTGAAGCCTTTAATTGTCAAACAACTACTCTTTTTAAATTATAATGACTACAGAAACTACCCAAATGACCCTGATCAAAATTTAACAGATACCTTGGTAATTTTGTCATAATAATATGCACAAGTGACACAAACAAGTTTGAAAGGCTACTAAAGGTAACCATCCTCACCTGTGATCTGTTTGCTTGTAATCAGTGTTTGTGTATAAAAGGTCAGTGAGTTTCTGGGCTCCTGACAGACCCTTGCATCTTTTATCCAGGGCTGCTCTGGTGTTTCTGTTTCTGAGTCATAGGGAAAGCAAAAGAATTGTCAAAGAATATGTGGGAAAAAGTAATTGAACTATAAAAAACAGGAAAGGGATATAAAAAATATCCATGGAATTGAGAAAGCCAATCAGCAGTGTTCAAACTATAATTAGGTAGTGGAAAATGATGAATTCTGTTGAAACCAAACCAACAACGGTTTGGTTTCAACATATCATTGAGGTCAACTCTGGGGAAATTTCAAATGTGCAGTTCATGCAAGACAGCCCATGAATTTACAGGAACTGGAGGATTTTGCGAAGAAGAATGGGCAGCTTTACCATCTGAGAAAATAAAGAGCCTCATCCACAACTACCACAAAAGGTGGCAATACACAGTATTAAGAACTGTGGTATGCAAACTTTTGATCATTCAGGTAGTTTCTTTTATCCTTATGATTTAAAAAGAGTAAACACAATTGTTTGACAGAAAATGGCTTCATCCAAACACTAACACTAACACTGTTCATTCCCAAGTTACAGGGAATAACAGCATATCCATCACTTTATGTGTTCCGATAAACACATGTAATTGCTTCAGGGCATTGAACATTAGCCACTAATTAAGGATGTCCTCTCCAGTACTAAAGCCTGACCCTCCCTGGATCACATTTAGCTTCATTTATGCTGATTACAGCCACTCCAGACGTTCAGGCAATCCTCTCTGGGATTCCCCAAATCCCCCAGGGCAAGAGCATTGGGCTTTATCTCCACAGCTCATCAGAATACCAATGAGTCTAGCGTATCACATCATACCAGTGCACACACCAATGCTCCGCTGCCCCACACCAAATGAATTCATATCTTGCTTCACGGAATAAAGGTTGACAGGCCCAAATCTCAGCAATCATGAGATCATTATTTCTTTAAACAGAGAAGTCTATGGCTTTATTTTAAGACTTTGATGTGATGTCGGAGCAGTCCACAGAGGCAGATCACATCCATCAGCTCCAGGTGGGCTGTGCATGAGTCTTTAGACTTGAGAACTGCTGGAAGATTGGATTATCACGCCTGGTCAGAGACACCAGCACACTAGCTACAACACACCCCATACACTCATACATGACCACTATGCAACAAATGTAACCATGAGAATTAGCATGATTATAATAATTATTCTCTACTAATACAAATGTACTTGGATTATTGCTTTCTGTGCTGCAAAGAAAAGGTATTGTTCGGACTGCTTTTCAAAAATAACAGCTCTCAGCAGATCTGACTGTGCAGCATACTATGAGATAATGGTAATTAACTCTGGCACATGTCATAGTATAGAAATTCGCAATATTCTGGTACAGGACCAGTACAATAGTTTGTAGGCCCACACTAACTGAGACAAAGACCAAGAAAGAGTCAAAACCAAGGGAAAATTCCAGTAACAACTATTCAAACACCGGCAGCAATAACAACTCGTGGGTGATTGCTTGCGTTTGATGGAGAACGGTGACGAGTCAAACCAAAATCAAACCAAAGATCAGCCTGTCCTTGGATGCATTTAAAAAAAAAGTTGATAGATTGGTTGTGATTGCTGGTCAGGCTTATAAAAACAAGTATGTTTGATAAGACCTGACTACTGTATGTTCAGGCAAACCTAGACATAGACTGAGAATATACAAACTGGTCTATCATACTACTACAATTCTGTAAAGTAGCATTGGTACTCGTGTGTTACATATATTGTTTTTCAGGGTGCACAGTGGCACAGTGGCTGGCTGTGGGCTCTACTCGAGTACTGCAGCTTCCTCACCCACAACATAAATATATAGGTGACTTGGTGATAGTAAATAGTTGCCTGTCAGTGTCTGTAACACTTCTGTAAGAAGTTCTGTAAGACTTATTCTATTTTAACCTTATAATAAGCCAATTTACTGATGTTTAAAATCAGCTTGACCTATTAACACTTGCCCTCCTTTAAAAATACACTGCTACTTTTAATGCAGATGTCTATGATAGCTAAGTAGCTTTCCATCTAGCAATTCTAATGGGACACTATCAGCTCATTGATATAAATACTTTGCTGAGTACATTAGGATGTATAAGCGTTCTATTTTTTACTTTAACTATGAGCTCACCCATTCTGTCATTTAGGTTTCTACAAATAATGAACCTCATTATCAAGTCAACCCAACACATGAACAACTTCCTGTTCACTTTTCTGGTACATTATAAATAACAACGTCTTCATATGGCATTGTTCACATGAGCTCTCTATATGCATTCTGAGTAAATCACACGACTGTAAAAAGAAATGTATAATTAGCCCTGGCCCTGGGTGTGTTTAAGTCTATCCCGTTGGGTCACAGCTAGATAGGGCACGTCCTGTGGCGTGGTAGGATGTCCCAGCGGAGGATTGTATGGGCGGGACAAGGTAATGCTGGCAAATACAGATGTGAGGCCATAGATAGGAAAGAAAACTCTAATGTAACAGGATAATGGGTTCCTGTTTGAATGCCCAGCAAATTGTTTGTCAGTTTTGAGCGGCTTTGAACCCAGACACATTTATCAGTAGATCAGGAGGCGAGGGAACGCAAGGACAACAAAGAGTCTTTCTGATGTTTACCAAAGTAATGATTTAGCTACAGCCAAATGTGACAGCATCTAAAAGGAAGCTGAAACATTAAACAGGAAGTAGACTGGAATCTGCAGAGAACACGGCAGAGCAGACTGTAGTTACAACTCAATTCAAGGCACTTTCCACTTTGAAAAGTTTTGCTGTAAAACATGTGACAGCTGCACACTTTAATTAAAGCCACAATGGGAGATTTTCAAGTGTCTGTATAATTATATTTAACAAAATCTAAAATACAGGGGAGTTTAGAAGATAATTAAAAGCCTGAAATGTACACGAATCAATGGACTATAATAAAACATTGATTTTATAAAATATAACAGAACGGTAAACAGAACATATTCACAGTCTGTGATCACTCCAATTAACACTCTTGTATTTGTCTAACTTGGAGAAATAAACATTTTTAAAGCTCCATAGAACCCTAAATATTTCCGGTTCCTACAGAATAACTGCCCAGAGCTGACAAACAGAGCAATGTTGAAAGAAGTACATTCATGATTCTTTATTATGTATTGAAGACGCAATGTTACACATAGGTGTAGGAAATTATAAGCACCTATTTCCACTGGGTTTAATCAAAAGCAACAGTGTGTCCCTGCAGGGCTACCATAGTTTTTGATATAAGTAGGAGAAAGAAGGGGCATAAGGTGAGGAGAAACAATCTTTAAGTTCACCTCCAGTGGCTGTCAAATTCTACACACTGCACCTTTAACAGCAAAACATATGGATTTGCCACTTTTGCTATGACACATTTGCTTTCATATCTTTAAATAACAAGCTGTGTTACATCTCTGTTGTCAGGTGTCTTCTGCCTTAAGACACAAAGCACACAGCAGACAAAGTGCGACTGAAGCAAACAGAGATGCTTTTTCCAATTCTGATGCCTGACCATGAATTTAGAGTCACTCTCTGTGTGAGGCGACTCCTGTGTTGCCTGCAGCCCGTGCAGACACATCTGTCCAGTATAGATGGCTGAGAAAACTAGGAAATGTCTCCATACTGCACTGAGAAGCACATCTCAGCTCTGTGAAGTGTAAAGAAGCACTGGCTTCATGTCATTGCTCGAAAGCTCTATGACCATGACTCCTTTTCCATGCTAATGATTGGAAAACATGGCCAACAACACCTTTCCTTTTTATTGCATCACACCTTCTTTTGCCCTGCTACAGTCACTTTTACAGCTCTTTTGCCATTTTTGCAGTATTCTTGGTAGAAATCTCAGACCCTCTATTTTATCCACCACCTCAAAGAGGACACAGCCCTGCTCTACAGTCAACCGTGACACTCTCCTCTTGTATTAAACCACAGCCATGTGACCTGCTCCACCTTTGCTTCAGCTCTAAGCACTTGGCTCACTGCAGTCCGGGCCCAGGTTTATCACTCCTGAGGGATCAAGACAGATTTGTCAGAGGCAGCCTTTGGCTCAGCGATCCGCATGTAGCATTTCGTGCAGGTGCATACCAGTAGCATTGGACTGTTCAGATGAGCGTCCCGGCCCCATGGTGGTAAGGGTCTGAGGATGACCCTAATATGTTCCATATTCATGTGACATTCTGTGCTAAGAGTCTGCGAGCGCATTGTACTTTCACTCACACAGCCTTGATTCTGTCGGCTGAATGTAAAGAAGAACGAGAATATAACATAAGAGAGTTACCAGAACTATCCAATAAACTCTCAGCAAAACAACATGAAATCTGACTTGACTCTACTTTATTCATATATTCTTTTTATATGCCTTTGAATGCTTCATTTTAGAATCTTCTCTTACACAAGGACACACATTTGTTAGTGGATCTTTGGTGCTAATTTTCAAGCTCTGTGCGAGTGTGACTGAAGACATCCCTGACATCATATTTGATAATACAAAGGCCAGGTCCAACGCTATATAAAAATGTACTTATGTGGCATACAGACTATATTACTCAAATGTTAACAACAATGTTTTTATAAATAGTGCAGACGCTGATTTGATTTGTAGAATTCTATTTGTGATTTGTGTCTTAGCTGTGTTTAGTGTCTTGTTGTCTTCAATGGTTCATTGTGCCATCGGAAAACAATGCAGTCTCCATGACAACCATTTATTTCATATATTTAAGTCCAGTTGATTCTCAGGGTAAAACGTAGTTTTGCATGTTAATATTTCTTTGTAATTTGGTATTACAAATGTTTTATTTGAGGTATCTAGATGATATACAGTAAGTACATTTTTTTATCATCCCTTTATTATCCCCACGGGGAAATCTTTTTTGTCAGCTAGTTCTACGGGGTGCCAAAGTACCGCGATCATGTCACTAACGGGAAAAGACAGTGACAGAAACCCACCCAAGCTCAGAGAGACCTTTGGACCTGATTGCTGTGAGGCAACCGTGCTAACCACTGTGCCATCATGCCAAGGACCACATGAATGCATCATATGTCCACATCAGAAATATACCAATATATTGCAAAAAGGCTGAATTGCAGACCAATTGAAATTAGCTGGTTGTCAAGGGTGTATGTTTTTCTCTTACAACCCATTTGAGAAGACAAGCAGACACATACAGAAGAATTACATTGTCTGTTTTGTCCTGTTACTACAGTATGGCGTCTGGTCTGCCATATTGACTGTTTAGTCTATGTTGGTGCATTGTCCCTGGGCTGTACTTACTCAGCAGCTGGCAGCGCAGGACCTGCAGACTTGTCTTCATGGTATCATGTGGTCCGGCTCCTCCTCCACAGTGCTCATGGTTCTCTGGATGGTAAAAAATAAACAGTTTGTTTCAGACAAAATGGATTAGACCAACATCAAAACCTCATCTAAGGAGCATGCTGTGATATGTGTGAGTGTTTAAGTAGAAGAGACAGTAAAAGGATGGCTTAGGTTTAACCCTGACAGATTTATTTTTGTAATGACCACTAGACAACAGTCACACCTCTCACATCGGATCATACAAATTACACATGACGTACGTTTCACAATAAAAACAGCAGACTGGAGTGCGCCTCGTGGTCAGCCTCAGCCTTTGGGCTTTAAATGGACATTGGCATCCTGCTGGCTGCGCTGGTGAGTTAAACCAATTACAAAGCATTAAACATTGACCAGTAAGCCTGTCTTCTATGTGTGCAAGAGGGACATGGACCTAAGGGCACGCTTAAGGAGAAATGACTCACCAATAGCTCTCTGTAAAATAAGACTGCACATTCGGCTTTAGGGAGAGAACGTTCGCATCACTTTCTTGGAACGTCCTTGGACAACCCTTGCGTCTAAAGCCCACATACAGTTCAGTGCTTGACTAATCTGTTGCGTTGTGACATGTGAAATTGGATTTGCAGCCTTCAAAGGCCAAGGGTCTGTCTTGTGTTGTGTTTTGGTCAGAACAAAGGAGCGACCCAATCCCCCAAATAGAATGCTTCTACAGTATGTAAGATTTCTGTTCCAGGGTCATATTACATTAAATTGTGCATATTTACTGTAATGTGAAGAATTTATGGACATAATTTGCTTAAATGTTGTTTTTATTGTAAAAAAAATAAACATTTACAATTGTTAACCTGAACTGTCCAAACAAATGCATTGCACAACAAAAACAATTTTCAAATGATCTCCATCCTCATTAGTGTTTTGGACCACAGTACATTCCATAATAAGGATTACATGGTAGGTAGGAAGGTAACATGTGTCAGATAAAAGTACCTAGTCATTAAGGTAGCTTTTTTTCAACCAATCAGAAAATCACAGCAAGCAATTATTATTCGTTTTAGAGTCTCTGATACAGTCCTTTCAGCAAAGTGGCAGCGTTTTCAAACGGAAACAAGGTCTGCAGTGTTTTCAAAAGATTCTCTGTTCCCAAAATACCCCAGTCATGTGGATGCAATGCTAAATACACCCATTTAAAAATTAAATTGCATTACTGTAGATAAAATAATGTCCTAAGATTTAATGCATTCTATTAACATCTGATAACAAAGTATTAGTAAATCGGTTTAGACAAAACAGAATAAAACGTGCTATGTCACATATTACATCAGCACAAAGCAATTCTGTGCATCATTACTTTACATAGGAACCATAGAACATTAATAAAATATCTGTGACTGCAAGATGGAGATGGATAAACCAGAAACGTGTATGGCACTGATTCTTTCATATAGCAGCTCAAGAGACACAGCATCTATTCTGTTTGGAGCATCAACACTGTCAACACTTTATCGGCAGTGAGTTATGGGACACAGTAAAAATGCTGAGAAACACAATTTTAGAGCATCTTTGAAAACGCAAAACATTGTTTGCAACAAGCGCCGAATGTGACATGCAAGAAAACAATTATGTAAGTAGCCGGCGTATTTGTAATTGATCAAGACTTTATGACACAATCTGGTCATGTTTGGAGAATGAAAGCAGCCTCTAATAACTTGTGCTCAGTTATCATGTGGGTAACTGCAAAAGAGATGAAGCTGCAAGAACAGACGTAAGACTCTTCTCTCAAATGGAAACTGGAGAACAAATATAAGCTTTGAAAGCCTGGATTTAATGCATATGGCATTTAGAGGCCGCAGTCCTAGCAACGCTGTACAGTTTCATGTCGGCTGTGAGAGCTTTGATATTGTTAGCGTCATGTTCTAGGCCTAATCAGCTCAATAACACAGATCAGCTGAGCCTCTCCACAGTGATTAGGCCTCATCAGCGCTGTAAGACCTCAGTCACACTCAGCCGTAGAAGCTCAAAGGTGTGGGGAAAGCTGCTGAGGTGAATGACACAGCAGAGTTTATGCTGTGTGACTGTGTGAGTTTTGTTAAGGGACACATCACAAAAATAAAAGCCTTGTGGTAGTTCATCTGGTGTGTGCAGCAGTCCCCCCTCTCTCTTTACCTCTGGTGTTCAGTTGAAAAAATAGACAAAGACACCTTTAGGCTTCTCAAGTTGAGTCAAACAACAAAAGGAAAGGTTTTTATTGAATGGGTTTTGAGTTTCCAACAATAGAAAAGCCTTTTCTTTCTTTAAGTTAAATGTTTAAAAGTCTAAATAAAGCCCTCCAGGCCACTCACAGTAAAACTCAAAAGTGCAGATTTTATCAGCGACAGCGGTCACATGTAAAGGGGCAACACCCACTAGCGCCACTGGTTTCATTCACTGGAGCTGTTTAGCCGTTATTTGCCAGTGATGGGAAAAAAAAGAAGTTCCATGGCAACTGACATGCAGCTATACACCAGGCATCACCATGGCAACACTAATAGGACATTATATTCAAATTCATTCACAAGCGCATGTTAGGGCTCAAACTGAATTGGACATTTGGAATTGGAAAGAGGAGAAAATTATAAAGTAGTCACTGCACATGGACTTGGACATCCCTGGAACAATCTGCTTGATTTGTACAGGCTTTATTTTGGGTTCTGGCTGATGAGGCCTGCTCCCAGATAGTGGCTCTGAATAGTGCAAACACAAAGGAGACTTGAAGCCAAAGGCAAGGTCAATGGAAACAGAACAATAAAATAAAGGCTGTCCCTCATTAGCCACAATGCTTTTCATTTTGGACGTCCCTCTATCCTCTACCCAGCTGTGGTGTGGCAGAGCGCTGGCGGCTTGCCTTCAGAGCTTTTCCATAACGAAACAGAGGAGGAAGAGGAGGGAAGTGTGGGAGTGGATGACAAAGTTTGTACTCTTAATGTCAACTGATAACTCTACTCCTCTCCACACTTGTGCTTCGGTTAAAACGTGTTGTCTTTATATGTGTGGGTGACAAACAAAATGTAAATGAGAAATGACTGAAGATATATTTTGTTATAGACCACAATTAAAGGAATGATGATCTTATATCAACTGTGTACATCCACCTAGATATTTCCCAAAAATCAGGGTGTCCAACTTCTTTTGTGATGTTGTTTAAGCCTTTGATTAAATCAGTCTTTTTTGCTAGACTGTCTTCGTCAACGTGTTTCCTAAGTGTGTGTCCAGCCCCGACTATGATTGTGCACATGACTCACAAAAATTTAATTCAGCTCAGGGCCATTTAACTTGCTCATCCAAACACTGCAGTTTATAAGACTGTGACCAAACGATGATAACATTGTTTTTGTCCGTGGGAGGGTTAAAACAAGCACGAGCAGTTTGTCTTGTTATCTCTGGGGCTTTGATAACGTAATGGTCCAGCGGGGACACACACACACACAGTAGAATGACAATGAGTATTGATTGGATGCAACAGGCGTAAATCGGGAAGTAAAAAAAAGCGGGGCGCTACAAGAGGCATTCCATGTATCTTCATCTTTCCATTCCTCTGATCCCTCCAGGAGGCCATGCTGCTGAGTCACAGTGCAGCGCCGGGGAGAGCGGGGTGTCAGCTGAGGCCCTCGGTGGTAAGGCTGTGTCATGGAAGCTGGCGGAGGAGGATATGGGGGTTATCCATCAGCTAGCGCTGTCGTACCCCGCCAGCGCCCCCACTGAAAATAGCTGCACACTGGCCATTAAAAGGACATTAGGCACAGTTTACACTGACCATGGTTTCGAAT
>JALDNG010000859.1:0-79495 GCA_024349245.1 Neodontobutis hainanensis
TGATTGAATGAATAAATAATTGAATAAATTCATGAATAAATGAACGAACGAATTAATGGATGAATAAATTAATGAATAAATCAGTAAATGAACAAATTAATAAATCAATAAATGAATGAATAAATGAACAAATCACTCTGGTGGCCCCTGGTCATCATGCTGTCTCTGACAGACCTCCTGTTCCAATAAAAGACAGACTAGTTATGCAAGTTATAATTGAATTTTCAACAAAACAAGTTGGATCTTTAAAACTCAACCCTCTCTATTATATGTCCCTGAAGTACACGTTTGAGACTGACTGTGGACTACACTCAGGGCTTAAAACAAGTCCCTTGTTATTTTTGTGACCTTTTAAACCACAATACAACGTAATAATAATAAAAAACATTTGACTTGTAGATGTGATGTGTGCTTTTGTACTTACATCCCTGCTCTCCTCTTGGGTCCTGTATAATGGCGGCCACAATAAGGATTACCAGGACCAACAGGACATTATAGCACAGTGAGGCAGCCCAGGACAGGTAGGTTGCACTGTTTACATCATCCGGTCGGCCCTTCCTCAAAGTATCCTTTAACAAATCAATGAAAAACGTAGACATCAAAAATCACGGTAGAATTAAAAATATTTTTCAGCAAAGTCAGGTCTGATGCAGACTTGAGGAAGTGTGAATAAAAGGCTCAATGGAGTCTGATTGAGAGCGTTACTTCAGCATTGGGGCATCCTTCACACATGTACCACTCGGAGGGACAGGGCCATACATTTCTTGGCACGTGGAATACCATGGCATCATTGCACTTCAAGCTGTTTTTGCAGTGTTTATGTTGTTGAACTGATAACTTTGATTAGAAAACTTACACAACTGCAAACTATTGTGGAACGTTACTTACTTACATTTACATTTATTCATTTACCTGATGCTTTTATCCAAAGCGACTTACATTAAGCTTCAATTCACCAGTGTTAGAGCCTGAACACCACTGGAATCAAGGAGTGTCTTGCCCAAGGACACAACGACAGCATGAACAGAGCAGAGCGGGATTTGAACCGCCAACCTTCCGGTTATAGGACAACTGCTCTACCATTGAGCCACTGCGGTGGCTCAGTGGATCTATATCTCTGGTTTACCATGGAATCATGCATAGATTTTCTCCAAACTTGGAGGTTTAATTTTAACAAACTGGTTAGTGTTTGCTAACTTTATTAATTAAGTTAAGGTTGCTGATAGCTACATTCATCAAGATTTTGGTTAAACCTTATGGCACCAATTCCATGCATGACAAATACTGCAAAATACTGGTAAATATAAGGTAGCATGCACAATAAATGACTAGAAGCTGGAAAACCGGAAAACATAATTTATGCAATAAGTCTGGTTTACAATGGAAACATTAAAAGATTTTGTTTAACCGTTAGCTGTTGATGTTAGCTGTGCTGTCAGACATACAGGCATCTGTTACATCTGTTTGATGTAAATACAGGCTTTTTTGTGTATTTGTGTATATGTTGTGCCACCTGTTCACAAAATACTTTCTCAATTTCTCAAAGTTGTTCTGCCTGTAGAATATGTTTCAAGCCCTAACCTATCCCATACAATAACAAATGGTGCTATTGAATCTTTAATAAACAACACACAAACTGTTACACTGAATAATAAATCTTACCACTTCAGCTTTGTTGGGGTTGTACAACAAGATTGCGAGGGCCATAACTGTAAGCACAAACTCCCAGCCCGGGTGGTCCACCACTTTCAGGCACCAACTGCGGGGCCAGGTGGTCTGACTTAAGCCAAACACCACAGGTGGCGCATTCGGGTAGGGCAGTGAAGGATCTCCAGCCTCGGTATTCATTTTAAGGTTTTAGCTAAAACAGAAAGAAACATCTTCAAATTCAATGCATATAACTTCCAATGGACAAATACTTAGACTGGATGATTTGGAACAGAGGCATGAATAGGCCTATGCAATCTCATTTATTTTTTTTAGTTAGAATAAGAATGAGTTTTTGGCATAGAATAAGTTAAATATTAGTTATGCTATTATAATTATTAACGAGTAATGAGTTATTAACGTGTAAAACAGTTGGTATAAAATATTTTTAGATGACTAAATGCTAAAAAATATTTACATTACATACATTTCCTTATCTCCGCCATGTTGATGACGCAAATAACGTTGATACAAATGTTTTCCAGCTGTTCCAGCTTGAGCAGGTGTTTATGTGCTTTCTTTCAAATCGGAAAACGTTAATTACCAACAGAGTTAGCGTTAGCAGTTAGCTTAGTTTTGTTTGAAGTGTAACCATCTTGTATAATATTTTGCCCGTTTCATATTCCAAGCTACAATTTATTTTGGCCTTGAAAAGAAAAGAACACGGTTGAGCTAAGCGTTAGCAGTTATCATTTAAAATGACCAATTTTCAAAAAGCTAACTTCAGATGTCATTTTCATTACGCAATACTGTTTAAAGTGAAAATAAAACGTATTAAGTAACCTATTATTACGGTATAATGCCACATATATTAATGAAATACTAAAATAGACCTACTACAGTTGTTTTTAACTTACCAGAAACATTGTCTTGTTATTTAGTTTGTGTTTATTAGCTACACAATTAAAATAGCTTACTTTTGCTGACAGTTGTTAGAGTTAGCTTAGTTTCAGCATTAGCCCGGCACAGTAGCATTAACAGTTAGTCATTTTATGATATTATGTAATGCTAGTTAATGCTATTTCAGTTTGTGTAACTAGTATATACTAGTACTAACTATATTCTGGGATAGCGTGGTGTTGATTAAACATTAACAATGAAGAGAAAATAACTGACATAGCTATTAGCATTAAAAAGTAGCATACTAACAGCCTTATGTTGCCACACTAAATAGCTATTTATTTTTTAGCTTTTAGCATTATCCTACTTTTGTTGGATCTTTACAAAATAATTAGACTGGTAAAAGCAAATGTGAATAAATAAAGCTCAACTTACAAAATACAGTGAAGGTCAAGTCCCTTGTGTCCTTAAAAATCTAAAAGCAACTGTTATTAGCAGTTATTTGTTTGTGTTTAAATGCTTGATGCATTCAGTTTTCATTTCACCTTCCTGCCTCTTTTGTATTCTGGAATCAATATTAATGTTTGTTTTTAATTAGTTTGTTCATTTACTTTTATTGAAGCAACTTGAACATTACAATGAAATATGAAATGTTAGTAGATAAATAATCACAGACATATTTTACAAAAACAATTGAGTGGGATGATACTAAGCCATTGAATCTATTCAATACTTTACTTTTGTATTTTAGATTTTAGCCATTTTAATCAGGGTTTTAGATATGTCCAATGTCAGTCTGAATCTCAATTACATTTTTTATTCTCATTGGAAGAGCAGAAATTGCTTTTTGCCACTCATCTGGATTGAGGACCATGAAAGTGCTGGAACAGTGTGGCCTGGGAAAGGTTACCCGAATACGTCATCTTTTCAGTCACAGTGTGAGCCATATGTTTTTGCTGGACATTATTTAAAGACTGCTAACATTCAACAAATTTTAACTTGTGCCTGCTTTTAAATTTAGCAAAAAGGAGGTGTTGGTTAGTCACTGACTTTAAAACTAGTAGTAACTTTTAGGAATGTGCAGAAAACAACTGCAGGGGTCTACTGTGGCTTGTGTATTTAGTATGGAGATCTGTCCCATCTACTCCTCTTTAAATTTGGGCGAGAAAAGATTCAGGAACCCTGCTGGATTGTCGTGGCAATATTATCTGAAACTGACCGCTGTTTATGAATCAATCACAGGCTCAAGAAACAATGATGGTACTGTACAGAGTATAACCACAAACACCTTTAAAACCTCAAAATGCAAGACTGTTACAAATGTTTTTGGTTTGTTTGTTTGTTTGTTTCAGATGATGATTTCAGATGATGGGCAGAACCAGGAATATAAAAATGTCACAGCTCATATTATTTCATAAAGGACAAGAAAGAAGGTAAGTAAGTACACTCTCAAGGCTGTTTATTTAGTCTTTAGACCAAGAATAAACTTTACACTATAGACTAGGAAGTAAAAATAATTTAAACTGCCCAGTAGTTTAATTTAAATATTAATCCAAGGTTAATAAAAGTCTTAGATGAAATAGTTGTCAATAATAGAGAAAAAAGCTGTACATTTATTCTTCCTGTCTTTCTACAGATCTGTAAGAAGACGTGAGAAGCAAGAAAAACACAATAGTTTTAAACATTGTTAAGTTCAACTAACACTTATTTTGTTCAATCCTGGATATTCATTTATTGAGTGTAATTTCCAGCACTGTCACCAACCGTCCACTTGGTGGAGCCACTGGTTTAAGTGGAAGCGTGGTCATAGTCAGTTTTAGATTTTAGTTTATAACATCAGCTGTAAATATAAATACACGGCTGCGTTGGTCGGACACATGAAGCCGTCTGAGTAGAGCTTTGAACAGAGCAGTGTTAAAACAACACTTGAACACTGTACACTGACACTTATTGGTTCAAAGTGACATGTGTTCATTTTTTTTTGTTTTTGTCATATAGTTGCTCAAGTTCAGTTAAAAATGTTTTTTGTATGAACTCTTCAGTTTTCTTCTGTTCAGTGTAGATCTGACAGAAACTGTGTGAGTGGAAAGTTGACATTAGGCAAAGGACCTTAGCCTGGGTTATACTTTAGAATATAGCGTGTTTAGCTATTTATATTGTTTTAGCAAATGATTGAGCTCATAATGCAAATACCATATACCTAAAAGAGCCTCCAGAACCATGTCTAAAGTCCCTTAATGGTGGAGAAGCAAGTCTTTTCAAAACCTTAAAAACAAAGCAGAAATGTGTAAACGTCTGTAAACTGTCTAAGTCTAAAATATTATACTTATTCAGGAAATAACAATGAAAAAAATCACTGCTGTTGTTTTGAAAAGATACTTGGAGGGTTTTAAAATGCTCTCTGTTGCTGCTGTTAATGAAACTGAACTGTGTCAGACCAACACAGCAACAACCATGAACATTAGATTTGACACAAACACATGCTTTAGTTTGTGGATTTAAGTCATTGTCTGAAAAACTGACACCTGCAAAATAACACACTGCAATGTACTTTATTACACATTGGATTTTCTCTATGAGCTTCTTGATGATGAGTTATAAGCCTTTGTACAAAAAATAAGAAGTTAAAAAACGTAAATGTTAAACATGAATATACTGTGCTAATTAAAATAAACATTTGTACACTGAATATGAATGTGTGATATTTAAGTGTTTGTGAGACAAAGAGTTCAAAGTGACACAATGTGATGCAGTGGGATTTTTGTTGTTGTTAATGATGCTTTAAATAAAAATAAAAATAAAATTCAGTCAGGTCTGTCAGGAGCCCAGAAACTTACTGACCTTTTATAAACACACTGATTACAATTTAGTATCCATTCAAACCTGTTTGTGTCACTTGTGAATGTTATCAGGCCAAAATCACCAAACTTTTAAAGTAAACTTTTAATCAGGCTTTTTTGGGTAGTTTGTGTTGTCTTTATGATTAAAAAAAAAGAAACACAACTCACCCAAACACTATGTTATCATTCATATTCACTTAAGAATGCCCCCCTCCTATTTGTGCCAAGCTATGTAAACTTATGAGCTCAACTGTAGGCAGATCTTTATTTAAAGACAGTCATATTTTCTCCCATTCTGCTGACACTCAGTCAGTGGGCTTGTCTTTAGAGGGAAGGTTTTAAGCTGTCCATACAATCAAAGTTTATAGACCAATGTATTTTGTGGTTCTGTTACGTTTGGGCAAGAACCAAATCTGCCCCATGCTGCCACTGGCCTTGTGCAGAAATAGGCCAATACACTGGACCCTAGCAGAGTTGTATTTGTACACAATATACTAAAATAAACCTTCAAAAAGCAAGTTATTTTCTTCCAAACTTGCCGCAACGATAGTCTCTACTTTTAAACAAACGTCTGTAAACACTGCGCTGCTGTCGCAACAATACAGTCTGTAGAGGGCGCTGTGCCCTGGCTTAAGGTCACATTACACAGAGCCTCTGAACAAGGTAATGGGAGAGAGATAAGTTTATCAAAGTGAGGTTTTAACATGGACACTGAATCCTTTGTACATCCAAATAAACCCAGAGATGGAGTTTTTTTTCTGATCTCGGAGTAAAACGTTTCCTCTGCAACTGAAGGAGACGATTTTGCTGCAAAGAAAGATTACTGTTAATATTATGTTAAAATCACAAAATTAACACTTTATCAGGTTAAAAGACTTCTAAGTTTAAATAAAAAACAAACAGTTCATACATGTTGACTTCACCAACCTTTAGTTTTCCTCTTGGCTTTACCTTTTCTGTTTTTGTTTACCTGGGCATACGTCACACTTTCATCTAAAAATAAATTGAAAAATCCAATAATGTGTTTATGTGTTGGACAGTTCCTTCTCTTTGAGTAGGACTCAAAAAAGTGCCATGAATTAGTTCTTAGTATTGTAAATGTTTCAAATGAAATACAAAAGAGAGACTCACTATTTATGTTTTTGAGCTCCAGCTCAGAATATTTGGCATCTGTAAAAGAAATAGACACCTAATTGAATTTACAGTGTTTATATTTAAGAGATGTTTTTTACTGATTCAGTGGAAAAAGAAAAGTGACTCTTTCATTGTGAACAGACTTTAACTCTTGCCCCTTTTCTGGATTTGGACATTTGATTACAGAGATTTGGGTTTTCTTCAAATAAAACTCCTTCTGGCCTTAGAGTAAGTCGTCAAGTTTAAAGAAGCTGAGACTGACCATTAGGAGGAGAGGTGTTATCACTGCTGGTCATGTGATCTTCAGCAGAGCTCTGATTGGTTCTCACAGACCTTAAGCACAAAACTGTAACAAACAAAAAATAGTGAATTATATTATTAAAATAATTTTTATTAAAAACAAATACTGTGTTTGTGTCTGATAAAGTCTTACCTTTTGACTTTCTGCAGCGCCACAGAAGCAGCAGCAGGATTAATAAAACTATTGCACAGATAAGTCCAATGATCAACATGACAAGAAATGAAGAGATATGTTTGTTTGGACCTGCTGCAAGAATTTATCTCATGTTAATTTTTACAACATAATATTTACATTAAAGAAGAGCTTTATACTTTTTTATTGCTTAATTTTGAATTTTCTTGTGAATAAACGAAACTAAACAAATATAAAATACTCACATTTGACTGAGATCCAACTCTCTGGAGAAGTCCAAATCCTTGGAGATCTTTGGCCTTGTTCTTGTGCCTCACATTTATAAAAACCCTGGTCAGACTTGGACACTGCAGAGATGTTGAACTCAGTTTGGGTTCCATTTTGGATTAGTTTTCCATTTTTATAGAAAAGGACAGAAGAAAGAGCAGCAGATGTGTTCAGTTTACAGCCGAGAGAAACAGGTCGTCCCTCAGTCAGAGGATGAACAGGACTCACAAGGACAACATCAGCTGTGAAAAGTCAGACTTGTACTATTACATTATCACAGCAATAAAAATAATATGATGGTGTAGTAATCTATTATATGAAAAATGAAATGAAAAAACCTACTGTGAAAAGTGATGTTGAGGGCATTGCTCAGTTCTCCTGATCCAGACTCACACCAAAACACTGCATTAGTTTTCTCTTTTGGGGAAAAGTCACATTTAGGTTGATCTGTCCAGTAGGAACTACATTGTTGTAAGAAAAGGCCGTTCTGAGAAAAGCCTTTCAGTCTCCACTCTCCATTAGTGGAGCTGGATTCACAGCTCAGTGAGACTTTGTCAGACGTGAAGTGCTGTGATCTGTCAGGACTCACTGTGAGAGACACTGGGGACTCAACATCTGCAAAACAACAAGTGCATAAATAATGAAGAATGAAAATAACATGAACACTTACAGTTTCTAAATATCTCTGAATGAAGAGCAATAAATAAAATCCTACCTTTAGTCCAGACAAACTTGGGCTGACTGTATTCAGAGTAAAACAGTGGGACGTCCTCGTCCTGCTCTACACACAAACCCTGCTGTGTTGGTCTGGTGCTGAACGCTGAAGGAGTCCTGTTCAGTCCCATTACTGTGACCTGGGAGCAGCTCATATCTGTAAGAGTCTGATGAATGAGGAACAGCCTTGTACCAGTAAAAGGTCCATCCTGCAGACGCGTCTGTTTAACACCACAGCTCAGAGAGACAGAGACAAAGACAGGACAGGCTGGAGTTTACCTGTTTGAACACTCATTAGATTTAATTTGTTAAATTACATAAAGGATTTTACAATTTATTTTGAACAAAAACGTTGTCCATACTCACTCAGTACGTCCAGTCTGGTCTCTCTGCTCCACAGTGTTGTGAGATCTGGAGCTTTTTCTCCTCTACATCTGTAGTGTCCACTGTCAGACTCAGTAACTCTGGAGATTGTATATTCTCTTGTTGTTTGATGTAGGACTGAACCGGTCCTGCTCCACTGATACGTCCACTCAGTGTATCCTCTGTCCTCAATCTCACCTGAGAGTGAGCCTCTCTCCAGAGAAGATCTCAGACCAGTTTGGAGACACTGTGGGTACTTTTTAAAAATAACAAATATATCATCCTAACATAATATGAGATAATACCGTATTTCTTTATACCTTTTTTAAAAATCCAACTTTAATAAATTATTTTAATTTAATTCAACACAAACACTTTTATTTAGATCTACATATAAAAACATAACTATATTCACCAGTTTCTAAAACAGTGACAGTGTTACTTTCAGATGTGAGGATATATCCCATCCTCTGCAGGAGTAGACACCTCCATCTGAGACTGACACCAGCTGAGATTTCTTTCACTGTTCCCCTCTGAGAGTCAGAGTCTCAGTTTTGTATAAATAAGTTATTGTTAATGTCACCTGCATATCTGGTTTGGATTGATGGCTGCTGGTCTGTGAGCAGAAACAAATAGAACTTCGAGAAAAGTGCAATGGTATGTTTGGTTTTAAGTGTTGAAGTGTAGTATAAGTGTGTTTTAAATGTGCTTTTAATATGTCCAGGTTTCTAGCCAAAAAAAGACCCCAGTGAAACAAACACACTAAAAAGGTTCCGGGTCAGACCAAGGCAGGGGAATGTGAGGGAAAACAAAGTGGGTTGTTGAATGGTTTAGGGGTTTCAGTGAGTACAAGTCTTTGGTTTTTAGGGTTTGTAAATTGTATTTGTTTTTACATATGGTCTATGGTTTAGGCTTATTTCAAAGATAATTCTAACATAGTTATTGTTAATAACTTTTTAAGGGTTTTAATGTTTTTTACCCAGTTATTTGAGCAGATGTTATAAACATTTTTTGTTCTGCTGCTGGAGAGGACTGAACTCCACCAGCCTCCATTGCACTTTTTGCACATTGTGCACTTTGATATTTATTGGAAAAAGAAGCTTCTGTTTTCTGCTCATTATTACTTTTAATTCACAAACGTCCAGCCACTTCCCAGTCAGCCTACGTAACAATCCCCTTTAAACTTTATTTAATGGAAATTCGGTTGTTAGGGCTCTTCAAATGAGTTAAGGCAGAATTCTTCATCTTCCACAGACTGACTAATGGTAGAGTCTTATGGCAGTCAGAAAGAAGGAGTCCTTGTGTTGTTCTGTCCTGCAGCTCACTGATCTCAGACGTCCACTTGCTGCTCTCTCTTTTCCTCAGACTGTGGTCCCTGAACTAAAATGAGTTGGACATCCCTCCAACTCAGTTACATGAGCCTCGTTTCCACTGGAGCATTATGGGGCAGGTCGGGTCAAAGGTATCTGACCCACCAGATGCACTTTGTCTTTAGAAGAGCGGCTAGTTTCCTTGTTTGATGTAAATCATCAAAAAGAATGTAATAAACTGAAAAATTTAAAATTTATGATTTTTAGGCTCTGTAGGTGGTGTGTGGTTAAAAGTAACAGTGTTAAAGAAGAAAATTAGAGATCAGAGATTATTATTAACAGTAATTATTTAATTATTCATATTTACAAACATAAACATATGTACAAAATAATTTATAATCAACTTATTAAAATGAATGAATGAATAAATGGATGAATAAACGAATTAATGAATAAATGAATGAATTAATGACATTAATAATGGTGCCCCTCCTAGTCAACGTGCTGCCTCTGATACACCTCCTGTTCCAATAAAAGACAGGCTAGTTATGCACGTTATAATTGAATTTTCAACAAAACAAGCTGGATCTTTAAAACTCTATCCTCTCTATTATATGTCCCTGAAGTACACGTTTGAGACTGACTGTGGACTACACTCAGGGCTTAAAACAAGTCCCTTGTTATTTTTGTGACCTTTTAAACCACAATACAACATAATAATAACAAAAAAAACATTTGACTTGTAGATGTGATGTGTGCTTTTGTACTTACATCCCTGCTCTCCTCTTGGGCCTGTATAATGGCGGCCACAATAAGGTTCACCAGAACAAACTGGGCTATTATTACTAAAGTAATAATGCACAGGGGGCCAGCCCAGGACAAGTAGGTTGCACAGTTTATGTCACCTGGTCGACACTTCCTCAAAGTATCCTTTAACAAATCAATGAAAAAACTTAAACATCAAAAATCACGGTAGAATTAAAAATATTGTAGATTAATATATATATATTTAGTAAATATTGGGTTACAAAGCAGACCAGGCTCACCTGAAACACAGTGAGCATCGACCACAGGATGGAGTCAAAGTTTATCCGTTTATGCACATCTTCTGTGGCAAAGATGAATTTCGATCCAAAGCAGTGCATCCCCAGTAGACTTGAATAACAGAGACATAGTCAGTAAACCTGCACTCGTAGAACCTCTATCTCTCTATTCTGAGAAGTACTTGCCTGAAAACAAAAATGAAAAGCAGCAACAGGGACCAGAGGGGAATGGCATCTTTCATGGACTTTATTAGAACTAGAATTAGTTTCCTCAGGTTAGTATGGGACTTAATGAGGCGCACTAGACGCAGCAAACAAAAGACACGCAGCACCGCATCGAAACAGTTCCACTTGTTTCACAGATAACTCTGTTTATGACCAAAGACTCCGTGAGCCAACACATTCATACTGGTTTCAATCACAAAGAAGCTGAAGAAAGAGTAATCCAGAATCTGGTCGAACAAAAAATACAAGAGGAAAAGAGGAAGCAACCTTAACATTCCTTTAAGAACTGCCACACATTAAAATGACTGTCTTTCAGAGTGATTGTATTTTGATCTCTCACTCAACAATGTGTTTTATTATCCTTTAACAAATCAATGAAAAACGTAGACATAAAAATCCCGGTAAAATTAAAAATATTGTAGATTAATAAATGTAATAACAAAGTAGTAACTAGTAATGGCTCTCTAATTAAAACAAAAGTATGGCTTGTTCTCAGGCAACATCATGGCTGGCACTGCTGTGGAAATACAGTTACAGTAAATCAGCAAACATTAGCCACATATAATCAATAAATTAAAAAAATTCAGTGATTGGATTTTTGTGTTTTGTTGCATCCTATTATTTCGTTGAATGATAGGCCATCAACTGACTGAGAACAGGCTATACATCAGCTTAATATGTTTTTAATGTTTTCCATTTTTGCCAGTTACTTATTGTTGCTCTGTGCATTTCATGGCTCAGAAACAAAAGCCCCATCTGTTCAAAACGTCACAGCAAAAGAGATTATAATATTTTTCAGCAAAGTCAGGTCTGATGCAGACTTGAGGAAGTGTGAATAAAAAGCTCAATGGAGTCAGGGTTTCTGCAGGGTTTAATCAGTCAAATTTAAGACTTTTATGACCTTTTTATTACCATTATGATTTGAATTTATGACCTACACAAATTACGATAAATAACTTCAGTCATTAAAATTCCTTTCAAAAGTCTTTATTATTATTGACTTTCATTGAAAGTAACAAGTTTTATTATGTAAAGAGTAATTCTATTATTTCTTACTTAAGATTAAGAAACTGAAGGCTTACTACTTTTTCTTGAGTATCAAGAACACAGAAACACTTAACAATTGTAACACTGTAAAGTAACATTGTAAATTAACAATTATTCTATGGCATTACTTTCCAAAATAACAAGTCAGTCAGTCAGTGTCTGTCTACATTTTTCTCAGTTCGTCTCCTTAATGGTGATCTCCTCCTCAACCTTTTTCAGCTCAGCCAATTTCTCCTTGCTTGCCCGCCTGAGGGCGTTTGATTTTGAAAGGAGCTGGACCATTTTTGAACCCGATTTGCCCTCTGCTTCCTCTGCCAGCATGTCAGCCTCTCTGGCGAGACAGGTGGAAACCTCTTGAACAGTGGTTTTCTTTCTCTTAAGGTCGGTCAAATACTCCTCTGCCAGCTTTCTTTTCTGTGTCCCTGCTTCACTCTCCTTCCTTGCACGCTGCTGATCAAGGAAAATGCGGTACCTCGACCTGGCTGCACCCACCGATACCAGCAGTTCTTTTGTGAGGGGAACTTTGGTCACCCCTCCATGCAAATCTACATAATCACACACAAGTCTGTGTGCAATCATTGTCTCTTCCTGCATATTGTCAGTCTCAACCTCCTTGTTCACAGAGAACCCCCTTTCAACTGAAGCTTGTCCATGAGAAAGGAGGAGCAGCTTTTGGCAAAATGCCCAAGCCACTGGATAGGCACGGCTTAAACATCCGCACAAGAAGGTGTCCAGCCGTTTTACCATTGGCTGGAAGGAGAGAAAGTCTTCATTCCTACACTCAAGAGTCAGGAGAGCCTCAAACTGTTGTAGAATGACATCCCCTTAAAAAGAAAAAAATGTTACAAAGGCAATTAGTATATTGATCCACTTTAGCCTCTATAAAAGACTACAATAACATTTGGTTATGATGGTTTAAATTCAGGTTTTTTCCTAAGATTTCAGAGGACATAGAAACTCCACTAAACTCAGATAAATACAAATTTAAACTCATGACCAGAAAATGTGTTAATCTGCAACACCTGCATGTTCGCTCATCCAGTTTGTTTTGTTGATTACTGTTGTCGGGATACCTTTCATTTTGAGACTATAAGCTACCTTCTAATTTTTACATTTATTTTCTCAAGTGTGTTAACAGTTATTAGGTTTATGTGCTTCCTAAAAACACTCAGGTGATGCACCTAAACTTTATATTGTAAGCAAGGAAAACCCTATGTAAAATAATCCTAAATCATGAGCCACTGCACACAGAACAGGTGCAGGACCATTACAAGAGGAAATGACAAAAGCTAGAGGTCCACCTAAAAATACCCCTGATGGGGAAAGACAAAAGGTATATAAATGTAGCAAATGTCTGCAAGATGGCACAGTTAAGCATAATGCTGTAAACACAGTCTAATAAACACTTAAATTATTAGTATAATTCAGCGTGGAACTCTAACTTTGGTCAAAGCCCCTTCCAGAACTACTCCTACCAGCAGATACACCTCCTGCCAGCTGCTTTGCCTGTAGAAAGGTCTTCACCAGACATTTCATTTGTTCCTTGCACCTGTCTGGGTCTCTGAACATGTTAGAGGGGTCCAGACAGGCCATCTGTCTAACAGTGGCGTATTTGAGCGGGCTCTTCTCCTGCACTTTTCTGACTATATTAGTCAGCCCCTGCATGCAGTCACTTCTAAATTCAAGGACTCTGAGATCTGATATTTTAGTGTCCTGAAGAGGGATGTACAATAAAAAAACAAGTAAGTAGAATGTACAACACAATGATTCCTGCTTCTTGTATCCTGACCAAAATTTCTAAAATTACTTTAACTACAACTTCAAAATTGACCATAATACCTTCAGGGCTTTATCTGCACCTAGGCCAATGTCAATTTTCTGTGGGAGGAGCAAATTCTTCTTCTCACTCAAGTCCAGCTTAGTGAGCTGTAGTTTTGTAATGTCCTGCAGGACTTCTCGCTTCACAAACCGCCTCAGTATGCTCTGTCAGAAGAAAAATACAGATGAAAAATGTAAGTGCCCTTGAAGATTGAAGAATTTTATCCATTAAACACAGTGTACATAATACATCATACTCATACTTAAGTATAGTAGTTGAGGAGACAAGAATAAAATTTATTTTTAAAATACCTTGATCAACTCAGCCAAGTCTTTGGCAAGGAATGGCATTACTGGCTCATCCGTCTGGTACCTCTTCAGGAAGGGGTTAAAGGTACGGGCGATGGTCGCAAAAATGCAACTTTGCCAAGATCAGGGGATCCTTTGAGCGGCCTCTATTGTATCATACGAGGCTGTACCAGGGTTTGGCAGCTCCTTTCTTTTAACCGCATCCACATACAGCTGAAGAGAAGGCCAGACCTCCAAAGCTCTCTCTACCACAGGCAAGTTCTCCAACCATCGATGGCCACAGAATGATAGCGGGAACACTGATGACTTTGTGACTGTCACGTAGTCTTCCCTCCTCGCTGGAACATTGATAAAAGTGTGTGCATTGCTCTTAACAGTTTTTCCACCTGCCACATGGAGAAACCTGCCTTGAAAGCATTGTGCAGAGTATGAAGCCCACAGCTCCCCACGGACACCAGCTGAGCACCCCATACATTTTATTTAAGTCAGATTGAGAAGCTCAAAGAACTTTACATTTACATTGGGCCCATCCATAAACAGAGACCAGTCTGCTGAGATTCAGCTGCTGCACACACTCCTTGAGGGAAAACAATAAAAAGATTTGAATATAAATAAATATACCACTTAATTGATAACACACACACTTTTGCACTTTTAAAGTTCAAGCAAGTATAATGTTTGACTAGGCCTATGTCTGTTCCTATTCAAGTTATCCATGTGGGCTGTTTCTGAAAATACAACCACGCCATGCAATTGATGAAACAAATTAAAAGATTTTGATTATATATAGTTATATTTATATTTTCTCAAAAGAGTATGGCTAGAGTGGTGCAGAGTAGAGACCATTAACATATTATTATATAACGGTTTCCCTACTCTCCAAATTGGTTTGAATAAATGGATCAAACACAGGTTTTAGGTTATTCATAGTTATAGGTTTGAAGATTAAATTATTTCAAATATTACACGCAGCATTATAAATCATATTGGTTTTAAATATTAAACTTTAATTACTTACTTTAAAGTGCTTTAGCAAATCCTGGGCTGTGGAATGGCCAATGAAGTGTGATCCCAGGTACCGGGAATGCACCTTGTCCTCATTCCAGAACCGAACGTGTATGTCCAGCTGTTTCTTCTTGCTTGTGTGATTTAAGCTTTCATCAAACATGAGAACATAAGGCCCGAGACCTTGGAGATGAGGTCTTTTTATATAATCTCCCAAGCCAAACCGGGTGATGTATGAGGTCTTATCTTTCCCACGTAAATGTTTTGGCTATGTCAGAGTCTGGGAACATTGTTCGGAAAAGTTCGGCAATATCCTCGTTCCCATTGTATGCGACTGGTGTTTAGTCACGGTATTTAACACCCACAGGACCTCCGCTTTCAGTGTGGAGGTTGATCCGAAACCACTGTGCGTGGCACTGGATGCGACAGAAAGCGGAATCCTGCGCTGTACTTGGACCAGGTAACGTTTGTGACGGAGCCGAACAAAACTGACGAATCGCACGCATTCGCTGCAGGCCTTTCACAGCAACGATATGCTTTAACGACTTTGCATGCGACTTCAAGGCTTTTATGCCTAAACTAGACATCTCCAACGTCTTCTTACACAGAGTACAATAGGCTTGATACCGATTATTTGCGGGCTTAAGCCAGCTACTAAACTCACCGTCTTGAGCCACAGATCATTAAAGCGTACATTTACCCATTGTGATCAATTAGCTAAAATAGGCAGTGACAGAGTTCGCGCGGGTTTCTGTGAAGTCCTTCTGACAAGTCTGTATGCTGCGCATGGACCTTGTAGTTCTGGAGCGCTGTGATACCAGTGTGATACCAACCAGATTCCTCACACAGAACTACAACAGGCAAATTAATGCCATTGCCATGTGGCTGATTTTAATGGAAGAACAAATTAATGGACGAGCATATCAATTTAAGACGTGACTAAATTTTTTTATGACCTTGTATGGAAAAACCGGACGTTTTTATGACTTTTTATGGCCTTAAATTCTTATTGTTAAATTTATGACTTTTTATGACTTTTTATGACCCCGGAAACCCTGGGAGTCTGATTGAGAGCGTTACTGCAGCATTGGGGCATCCTTCACACATGTACCACTCGGAGGACAGGGCCATACATTTCTTGGCACGTGGAATACCATGACATCATTACACTTCAAGCTGTTTTTGCAATGTTTATGTTGTTGAACTGATAACTTTGATTAGAAAACTTACACAACTGCAAACTATTGTGGAACGTTACTTACTATTTATTTAGCTGATGTTTTTATCCAAAGCGACTTACATTAAGCTTCAATTCACCAGTGTTACAGCCTGAACACCACTGGAATCAAGGAGTGTCTTGCCCAAGGACACATCGACAGTATGAACTGTGAGGAGAGCGGGAAGAACCACCAGGGACAACCGCTCTACCACTGAGCCACTAAGCCCCACTTCTGCCACAGTCATTTTCTAAAAACATCCACTTGCTCGGGTGGGTTTTCTTTGGGTACTCACTAAAGCCCCACTAACATCAAAAACATGCTGGATGCCACCTGGTGGAGAATGCAGATAAGGAATAACTGCTATAAATGTTTACAGCTGCACTATGTACATTGATGGAGCAATAACAGTCGTTAGGAATACATGTTTTAGAGCCAGTGCACAGGCAAAGCTATGATTGTGTGCTAGAATTTTCTTTGTGTTGTGGATGTGGGCTTGTTCTTGAGTTTGTCTACCATCAAAATGCCGCTCCAGTTGTCTCCTGTGCACAGTATGTAGAGCGTCAGGAGGGCATTGCCAAAGTTTTGAAAGTTGTAGTAGGGACTCAAGCCGACACATGGATACTCTGGAGTACACTCTAGTCACGAGAAAGATCAAACAATCAATATATGATAATAATATAAACAATATACACATTATATTAACAATGCTTTAAATACATACGACAAACACAATATGTTTATAATAATATATGTACTGTGCTAGTGTTTTTGACTGACCAAGTGACGCAGCATAAACTTCACTGCTCATAAAAGGAAGTGTGAATCAACAAAGTTTAAAAGACTTACAGGGTAATGGTCCTCTTTATAAGCCCTCTACAGACCACACCATAATCTCCTGATCCCAGCCATTCTGTGACCAAGTCATTAAACCCTGCACACAAAAAACTATAAGACGTTAATGTGCTGACTAACATAGTAAAAATAACTATTAAAAACTCTTTCTTCTCCTGTAAGACCAGACGCCTGAGTCTACACAAAAGACTAAACAGCCCAACAGTGAGCACAGTGTTGTCACCAGGATCAGTGAAGAGTGGATGTGATCTGTGTCGTGTCTGACCTGTCTGTGACGGCCGAGTGAACTCTGACCAAGTCTTAGACAAGCTGGTCTTGACGTTTTGCAGTTTTGATGTCAAAAACTTTTGATCTTTGGGATTAGTTGTAAATTTTTCCAAAATACAACTATTCATTTTGCTTGTACTTTTAACATATAGCTTAGTTTTAACAAATTTTATCAAATTTAAACACTTTCAATAAACCAAAACAACATATAACACTTTGTCTATTAACACATTAACACAACTGCAAAATGGCGGATCAGCACGTGACTCTAGTGGTAATTACACTTGCACATGAACCTTAAATTAATATGTGCGTAACTTGTACATTAGGTGCTTTAAGATTCACTACATGTACATAAATCTACAATAAATCAATGGTAAAGACACATGTAACTAAAAGTACACGCGCTTTCTCTCCACGGTGCTAGCTTGCAAACCTCCGCTAGCTTAGCATAAATTAGCTACAGTGTTTCTGTATCTGTGCATTTACACAGATACATTTGGAAGTTTCATCCCAACACTTGAACTGTTTTCATGTGATTTCACAAACTTCACACCAACCTGAGAAAAGAATACAAGAGATAGATGACTTCATCTTCTGCTTCATTTGACTGCAGGGTTTATTCTGCAGTTCTGCCCCTTGGATTCCTAACCCCGTTGTTGGTGCGCCTTGTGACACACTCCAAAGTATTGTATTATACAGTTAACGCATCTTGTTAACACATCTCAAAATAAATTTATATCTGTTTTTAACCATTTTTCAAGTATATTGAAACAATGTATTACTATGAGCCTTACATATGGCACAGAGTCTGATGATACATTTAACTCTAAAAAGAGCAATGTCATGGTTGTTTGAAGCAAAGATGTTAAGACATTACTGCCTTTACATTACACTGCCTTTGACCTGTGTGACAACCCTCTTGTGACATGCAAAGAAATCAGATACCTTGATCACTTTTAACATATGTGTGACTGATGACAGCGATGTTCATAGACAGTGTGTAAACTCTATGCACAGGTCAATTTCTTGATTCATAAGGACATACAGATAGTGTTTGAGCGGTAACAAACATGTCTACAGCAGTGTAGGTAAGTGCACCTAGAGATTCTGGTTTAAAGCTGATAAATGAAGACTTATCCACTGCTGCATGAGAACTAAAGATAATGTTTCAAGAGAAAGTGACTGACAAACCTGTCCTGGGAGAAGACCAAGGGCTTGAGGGTCATTTATCCTCTTTGGAGTCCCCCTGGAGACTCGAGGGATGTAGTTGTAGTCTTTGGCCACCTTTACTGTGTGGACATGTTAGGGCTGTAATAATAAAAAAAAACATTATTAATAGCATTATTATGTTGTTGTTTCACTGTGTTGATAATGTTGCATAAATATTCCTTATTCACACATCTAATAATGCATAGAGGTATGCAGCAAAGCATTTGTGAAGCCACAACTTTGCACAACCTTGAGGCGGATGGGCTACAACAGCAAAAGACCCCACCTTTCTAAAGGGCAAAAGTCAGGGTCAATTACACTAAATTAAAACACTAAATAAATATAACAATTTCCTGTATAAATTAAATGTACTCTTAAATTTTGACATTGCAAATAAGTACTTTAATCACATAACATCACTTGAGCACATGACGGGGGGCTGGGCATAGATGGTGTGGGGCTGGGCATAGATGGTGTGGGGCTGGGCATAGGTGGTGTGGGGACCACATTTGTCACAAAATGTGCTTATTTTTTTACTTCTGTAAGCACATGACGTGGGGATGGGCAGAGGTGGTGTGGAGACCACAAGCTTTGTGGCTTTGCCTCGGTAAACTTCTTGTGAATGCTTTGCTAATATTTATCTGCAGTTCACTGCAATGTTTTGGTGTAAAGCAGGAACACAATTATTAACACAAACACAAAAGACACGAAATAATACAATGAAGTAATGTTTTAGTTTGTTCATGTCTGTTCTCACCTTGATCACTGTCCTCAGTTGGTTGCTCCCAACACATCCCTTTAACTCTAGCAAGTTTCTTTCCTCAGTCCACTTCAGGACAGCCTTAATGATGGTCAGGAGGGCTCAGGAGCCAAGCACAGCAACGTCCTCCTCCCAGCTAGGCTGCACACCTACTGTCGCCAGCAACTCTGAACAAAACGGTACATGTTTCAAATGGGTATCACACTCAGGGGTGTTTAGTCCTGACATTTAGAAGTTTTAGAGTAACAGGATCTACTGTTGCCTGTGTGAATGTGTTTAATGTACCCTGAACGTGTAAATGATTGTTATTAATGAAAGTGAAGTGGACCTGACTGTTGTACCGTGTCGGGTTAGGTCATAATCAAGCGTCTCTCATGGAAACTCCTAAATGGTCTTTAAATACGGCAAAATACAGCAAAATACAGCGAAATACAGGAATATACCGCCATCCACCAGAGAGCACGACTTTACAAGTGTAAAATCATGTTTACAGCCTGGTACAAAAGATGGCTCCGGTCTCTAGAGCTTCTAAAGTTTTTAATTCGGGACAACTCTTAATTTTAATTTTTGATTAATATGTTTATGCTATCTGAAAACCATTGTTTTACTATGGCGTAAAAGCCGAAAAGCCCGGATGTAGCTTATAATGACAGTACTGGTAAATACAAGACCAATCGGCCGATAACCTCTATGGTCATAATACACTCCACAGAACAGATACATCCTATTCATCAATAGGTAGGAGTGGCTAGATTAAGACAGTTGTTACTGCTTAGACACAAGTCTTTGTAAACCAAGTAACAAGATATACAGTCCATGTGAAATAGAAAAGAATAAACTCACGGTGATCATGTAACTGGTCAAAAGAGGATTTGCAAATACTAAAGAATGCTATTAGCCGGAGGAGGAGAAGCAAACGATCCTCCATGACATGGATCACAAGAAGCCAGAAAGGTCTTGGCTTTTAACAGACTCTTGCTGTCCCTTTGTAGATTCATCCAGGTTTTCATCTAAAACATGGAGCAGAGAACACAAATAGACAGTGGGGATTTTAGTTATATTAACTAATAACAGTTCAGTGGTTGTTGTATGAATTGGTTTAATAAATTCAAACCAATCAAGGTGTGCTTCATTTGTAAAGCTGGAGGTGGGGAGACACAGAGAATATTTAGGGAAGAATCAAGATGGAAAAAGGAAAAGGAAAATTATTGTTATGAAGACTACATTATAGCTTTTTGTATATAAATGATGCCATTTTAACAAACTAATGGGCATATTCTAAAGACTGAGTTATAGTTCAGTTAAACATGTTTAAAAACAGGTCACATTAACTTTTACCCACAAATTAGGCACTGAGTAAAGGGTAATATGCAGATATTACTACATTAAAGAGGATCTGTGTATTATCTATTATGAAGAAGACAAAAAGGATAAACTTACTGCATCTCTTTTATCTGGCCTTGTGTTTAGGCCCTGAACAAACTCATATTTATGTTCCATATCCGTGGCCTCAGCTCACTGACCAGGTACTGGGTCCTAGTGCCTGTCAGACTGGATTCTCATTCTTATCTATTGAGTTAAATGAGTTATTTGATTTAAGCCAATCTCCTTTTTAACCTATCTAACTTAATTTAAAATAGTTATCCAATGCTACAACTAGCTACAACTAGCCCGAACAGTAAAAACACAGTGTAACATGTGGTCACAAATAAATGTATTTACAATGTTTCTGAGGTCAATCAAACCACAGTTTATAGAAATAAGTGCCTAAATCCCACCTCAATAGGTCTAGTGTTAAGTGGTGTATATAATTTTTATTAAATGACATTAACATTGAATGTCTAGTATCTTCCTCATTACACATTTGTAATAGTCATCATATAACCAGAGCCGTATTACATCCCACTGAGTGCTCACATTTCACTGTAAACACACTTGGCCCCACTTCTGGCATGCTCTTGGACAACAAACACTGCAGTCTCTGTGTTCAACTGGTCACTGATTCAGATCCTGCAGCGAGGAACGGAGAAATGGGAGAAAATGCATTCCTCACAAAAGATTTTCACACCTGGTCAAGCAAAACTTTTATGTATAAAGGAACTGAGGCCAGAAAATACAAAATATTGACACATATTTCCATAATTAGTGGCCTACATAGATTAAACATTAATTAATTCTCAGTTACAGTCTCTTTGTATTTCCCATCATTATATTAATTAAGTTTTTATTTAACCTGTGCTGAAAAGAAAGTACAGACATCTCTCAAACAGACTGAGTGAAGTGTGGCTTCAGCCAGGAATGTGTCGTGTTTAGGCCTCAGTACACAATCTGCTGCCTCAACTCAAAAGCCACACTGGGTCCTAGTGCCTCTGACTCATATTTTTCTTTTGATTTACTTTCACTAAAACTGTCATTTGTTGTATGCCATAATTGATATGTAAAGCGTCTTTGCCTCCCCAGAAAAGCGTTATATAAAATTGATGTAATAATAATAATAATAATAGTAATTGATACAGCACGGATATGTTGGTAAATACCTCTATTATCATGCAATTGCCAAGTTGTCAATAAAGTGCTTCCACCATTCCTCCATTTTGTTTTTCAATAACATCAAAACTCAATAAAATAATCCACAGTTGTAATAATCCTACTTCTCACATACTTCAGGTTTAACAGGGTCCTCGATGCCCACAACAGCGATGAAGGTGAGTTCATTGGCGATCACTGTCCCAGTCCGGCTCTGGTTCACCTGCAAGGAAGTCCTTGTAGGCAAGACAGATGGTCCTGAAGCCATTACTGTGACAATATATTCATCCCATCCTCTGCAGGAGTAGACACCTCCATCTGAGACTCTGACACGAGCTGAGTTTTCTTTCATCGTTTCCTCTGAGAGTCAGAGTCTGAGTTTTGTCTGAACCATTCATAAGTTCCTTTAAAGCCCTGGACTTCACAGCTCAGAGTCACACTGCTCTGTTCTGGGATGGTGTCACTGGAGGTTTTCAGATGGACTCTGCGTGTCTTTGCTGAAAATACAACAGAATTAGAAATGCAAGAAAATGGTTACATTTACTAATTTTAATGTAGGACATTGTGAAAGAAGTATTATTGTTTGTTTGTTTTTGTGAATAAAAGAACAGCTGAAAAATAATCTGTGGTCCCACATGAGTAAAAAAATAAATAACTGAAATGAACATTTGCCAAAATAATGTCTCTTTGTTAAAGTGGAGAGATCTGTGAACAGTGTGAAAGCAACACTGAGTCTCTGAGATATAAAGACTGTTCAGGACCCTCCAGAGTCACATGATCACCTGTGTTCACAAAACTGAAATAAAGAAGAACCACAAACATTGAATGAATAAACAAAGAAATACACATGTTTACATTAAAGGTGTGTAGTTTAAACCATAATTACATTTATCATGGCAGTAAAGTTCAAAAATGTTCCTCAAAGCACCAACCCAGTATGACACAGAACTCTGAAGTACAGTTTACTGTAGTGTTGACTGTTTCTTTTAACGTCAAAGACACTCATAACACTATAATATAGTCTCTGTGAGTGACTTTAGTCAGACTAAAGACAACTACAGATAGAAATATCAAAAGTAAAAGTTAAACAACTCACTTTGCACTTTCTTCTCTCTGCTCCACAGTGTAAGATCTGGAGCTCTTTCTCCTCTACATCTGTAGTGTCCACTGTCAGACTCAGTAACTCTGGAGATTGTATATTCTCTTGTTGTTTGATGTAGGACTGAACCGGTCCTGCTCCACTGATACGTCCACTCAGTGTTTCCTCTGTCCTCAATCTCACATCTGAGAGTGACACTGTCTCCAGAAAAGATCTCAGACCAGATTGAAGACACTGTGGGTACTGTTTAAAGGAAAAAATACATCATAAAAAGTGTATATTTTTGTAAATATCATAATAATAACTATAGTGAAATAATTTATAATTAAATACATTTGTTACTGTTTTATTTTTTTCTCCAAATATATTGTTGGAATTCAAAACAAAAAAGTTTGCTCTCTCTCTCTTTAAAAGTTAAAAAATATATCAAAAATATAAAATGATATATTCCATGTAATGTAAACTTATTGACTTTAAATGTAACAAATATTTCCAATGTTTGAGCTTTAAACAAACTCCTTCATTTTCTGAACTATGCATTTACTTTTTAAATAAATATAAATGTAATTCTTTGCAAATAAATTGTTGGAATTCAATACAACACAAACACAAATGGGCTAAAGCACTAAAGAAAATATATTAAATATAATAATAATAATTATACTTTTAAGCTTTAAACACCTTAATTTGTTCCAAGAACCACTTTTTGTTACAGTGACTTTTATTTTTATTTCAGATCTAGTTTTAAAACATAACTGTACTCACCAGTTTCTAAAACAGTGACAGTGTTACTTTCAGATGTGAGGATATATCCATCCCATCCTCTGCAGGAGGAGACACCTCCATCTGAGACGCTGACACGAGCTGAGTTTTCTTTCATTCTCTCCCTCTGAGAGTCAGAGTCTGAGTTTTGTCTGGTCCATTCATAAGTTCCTTTAAAGCCCTGGACTTCACAGCTCAGAGTCACACTGCTCTGTTCTGGGATGGTGTCACTGGATTTTTTCAGATGGACTCGTGTCTTTGCTGAGGAGAGAACAATATTAGAAAAACACAGTCAGTGAACCACAAAGATGAACGTAGACTTCTGCAGACTGGAAATGGTGATAGTTTTTAGATTTATTTGTTGTTGGAGAAAAAAAGCTGCTCTTAAAATGTTTTAAACCTCTCAGAAACATGTCAAAGCTTTGATGTGTTTAAAATACTGACCTGTTACCTTCAGTTCTTTCTTTGTGGACTGTTGTTCCCAAGAGGAAAAACAAAAATAAGAACCCTGATCTGAGGTTGTCACTGAAGAGATCATCAGTTCGACTGGGGCAGTACGTTGTATCCAAAGGTGTGTGTCCTCAGTCACAAGTGATCCATCTTTGTAAAAGTACAAATTTCCTTGACTATCTTGAACACAACGCAGAGTCACATTGTCACCTGTGTAAACAAAAGTAAAGTTAACAAAATGAAACTGCTTTAGAATAATACACATACAATGATAAACACAAAAGAAACATGTCAGAGTTTTCATTAAAGGCAACAGTTCATTTTGTTTCAACATCATTACATTTATTAACACCAGATGCAGTGTAGAGGAGAGTGTATTTCCTCAAAGCACCAACACAGTTTGGCCCAGGACTAAGTGCTACACAAGTCCTCACGACTCCATCCAGTGCAACAAAGAGATTCCAACCAGTGACATTTTTACTTTAAACACTGTCACAGGCAACAATATAAGTCACAAACACAGTGAGTGTATTTCTTGACGTCATAATGGGCCCAGGTGTCATATCCCTGTCCTATAGAGTTTAGATGTTGACCTGTTTAAAGTCAAAGTGTAAACTCACAGATGAGCCCCAGAGTCCAGACCAGAGAGGGTCCCATCCTCACATCCAGCGCTCGTCACTCTGCCTCTGACAAACTCCAGCTCATTACAGGCTTCATCTACAGCACACACAGAGGAAGCGGAGGGTACATTTGATGAAGATATATTTAACATATATTTTTAGTTGATCTTTTTTGATTCTGACTGGTCTGCACTTCCTTTTTCACACTTACCTCACACAGACACTGAACCACAGCTTCAGACTTTTGTCACAGTCGACCCATCATGCAACACCTGTTTAGAATAAAATAAACACAATAAACCACACTTTCAATAATCATTAAACTAATGCATCACATGTAAGTCAGCAGTTAGCAGTAGAAGTGACACCTGTAGCACTAAAATATTGTAAACAGCTAAATACAGTCTGATCAATGTTATATGAACCTGAATCTGTGTTTACCTCATTAGATAAATAAGTAAAATCATCAAGATTACATAAAAGATTATTGAAAAGATTAAAGGAAATAGATGTTTTATTTCCATTTGACTCTAAAATGATACAAAACAGGAAGTGAGCAACTATGGACTGTGTTATCGAATTGAAGCTGAAGGAGAGATAACATTGTTCATTTTTTGAAACGTGTGAGATTTCTGAGAAAAGAGACTTCTTCTGGTAATTGTTGTATTAGTGCACATGAGTTTTGATGTGTTGTGAGTCGTGTGTGAACTGAAGTGACAAGTACAGCACAGAGGAAGAGAGAGAATCACAAAACACTGGTGTAAATGAGAGTCCTAATGTGTGTGCAGTAAACCCCATGAACATAACACTATCCATGTTTTTAAAATAATAATACCACAGCTGTAATAAAAGTGTAGTGGGCTCCAGGACTAGGTTTGTTCACAAAGACTCAGTGTCCCATGATCCTCTCTTGATGATATGTAGCATGTGGTGTGAGTCGACATTTTACTCTTTATATTTCCTGACCTTTACAAGAATCAAAGTGTGTCATAGCATTATTAACAAATACAACATCGAACCATTTGGGGATTATTTATAGAAAGAAAAAACACTTTTGAAGATTTATTTGGAGAATAAAACAGTTATAGCAGTTGATCTGATGACTCTAAGGACTGAGAAAACCAATCAGATCTCTGCTGCAGGACACATGATGAGACTCAGTGGTTGGTTGTAATGTTTTGATCTTGTAACAAATACAGGACATGAGCTTATTGACAGTATTTACAAAGAAACTTGAGAAGTGTGTCACTGAACAGTTAAGTGAACATCTTACTCACACACTCTTACACCTTTATACAAACAAAAACAAAAGAAGTTGAAAACAAGTGTAAGAAATATTAAAATAAAAGACAAAAGGATGATCAGAAAACAGAAAGAACATTACAAACTCACACAAAACAAAGGCAACATGGGGCAAAGTTAACAATGTGATTAAAAGAAACAAAGCTAAAACTACATTTACAAAGTACTTTTAAGGAAAATGCTAATCTTCTTTTGAGAAAAGAATTGTAGATGAATTGTGTAAATATTTTGCAAATGTGGGCCCCAGGCTTGAAATACAAATACAATAGTTGATAATGTGAATAGCATTTTTCTTGACATTATCAAAATTATAAATGAATTTGTCATTGAACCACTCACATCTGTAATCTCTCACTAACAACAGGCATTAAAAAAACATGAAAATAGCAAAAGTAGTACTTCTTTAACAATAAACATGACTTTTCAAACTACAGGACAGTCTTGTTGCTTCCACACTTTTCAGAAATATTGGAGAAGGTGTTTGTAAAAGGTTGGATAAATTTATTAAAAACAAAACATTTTAAACAGTGGTCATTACTGACAAAGCCCTTCACAGAAATGGCAATAATGGAATAAACAGTAAGAAATAGCCACAGAAATGGATATTTTGTAAGTCTTTTCTTACAAAAATACAAATTTCTGAGAAAGCTCCAGCTCATTACAGAACATCTACAGCTCGCACAGAAGAAGAAGAAGTTATATTTGACTGGTCTGCACTTCCTGTTTGACACTTACCTCACACTAACCACTGCCCAGTTAAACCCCATCTGTCACACATTCACACTTCTCACATCTACTCATCATCAACACCAGTTTAGGATCAAATAAAAAGTTATTACACTTTAAATAAACATTAAACTAAAGTAAGTCAGCAGTTAGCAGTAGAAGTGAACACCTGTACTAAAACACTGTAAACAGTTACAGTCTTCTCATGATTAAATAAACCTGTTGAACCTATGTTTACATCATTAGATATAAGTAAAGACATTAATATTATATTAAAGATTAATGTAGGATTTAAAGGAAATAGATGTTTTATTTCGTCTTGACTCTGAAACAAAGATGGAGTAACTATGGACTGTGTTGTCGTCTTGAAGCTGAAGGAGAGATAACATTGTTCTTGTTCAGAAACGTGTTAGACACTTCTCTTTTGTGGTTATTGTTCTGTAGAAGTTTGTATGAACTGTTTATGTGTTGTTGATGTGGACCTGTCCTTATCACATGTGACTTCTCTCATCCTCTCATCAGACAAACTCAGAGGCAGAGAAACAAGTGCAGATTTGAGGATGACTCTCTTCAGTTTGGGCTCTAGGGTTCCTCTGTGAGTCTTTAAAACTTTGTCTTCATTTGTTCTTTATTTAGGTTTGATTAGTTCTATCGATGTTGAGTCTGTGTCGTATCCTTCTTAAAGATCCTTTATAACGTTTACAAAGATTGATTACCAGTGCTCGAGGGCACAAACCATCAGTTTCAACAAACCTCTGCCGACACACTCAGAGTCAGATCAGGGTTTTTACTCATGTGGGACCAACACAAAAGCACAATCTAAGTAAAGACTGAGGGAGCAAAGAAAACAAATACTTTTTTTAAAATGAAGATTACATTTGACATTTGCTTTTTTAATTTGGTCTCCTACACAACAAAGCTTAATGTTAAAATATAAAACCCTTGAAATAAAATGGCAATAAGCTTAGAAATAACATTTGTACTTTTATAAGGTGTCTGTGTTGTTCTGTGTGTCCTGCAGGGGCGCTGTGTCCTCAGACTTATAGGTTTGTGCAGCACCTTTTACACGGTGTTGACTTGATGTGAGTGGTCCATCTGTGAGTTTGAAACCTCTTTCTCTCGTCTCTTCACAGCATCTAATTCCTTTGACTATTACAATAATCATTGAGGCCTACAGACATTTCTGTACCATAAATATATCTAATGGTGTAAACATAGGTTTAAAAGGTTTATATAACAATGATCAGACTGTATTTAGCTGTTTATAATATTTTAGTGCTACAGGTGTCACTTCTACTGCTAACTGCTGACTTACATGTGAAGCATATAGTTTAATGATTATTGAAAATGTAGAATATGATTGTTATTTGATTCTAAACAGGTGTTGCATGATGTGTCGACCGTGAGAAAAGTCTGAAAGTGTGAAAGCTCTGGTTCAGTGTCTGTGTGAAGTAAGTGTGAAAAAGAAGTGCAGACCAGTTAAACATATCTTCATCAAATGTACCCTCCTCTTCCTCTGTGAGTGCTGTAGATGAAGCCTGTAATGAGCTGGAGTTTGTCAGAGGCAGAGTGACGAGCGCTGGATGTGAGAATTTATATTTAAATCATTTATATTTGTTGAATCTCCTTGTTGCACTGGATGGAGTCGTGAGGACTTGTGTAGCACTTATCCACAGTTGTCTTTAGTCTGTTCTTAAAACACAAGGCTTACTTTTACATCTTTGACATGAAGACTTGAGAAACTGTCAACACTACAGTAAATTATAATTCAGAGTCCTAGGCCAAACTGTATTGGTGCTTTGAGGAAATACACTCTCACTCTACACTGCATCTGGTGTTGATAAATGTAATGATGTTTAAAGATGACTGAGGATTAGAGCTAATGATGTTTTATTTCCTCTAGAAAGTAAAAGACACTGATACAAACATGGATGTGATCAACTATGGACTGTGTCGCTGTTTTCTAATCTGATGAAGAGATAGCATTGTTCATGTTCAGAAATGTTTATGATTTTGGAGAGAAAGAGACACTTCTTTATAATCTCTACAATATACATTACACTATACAGCATTATCTATCTATCTATCTTCAAGACAAAAAGACAAAATGTCCACTTGCACCACTAATAGCTGACTAACCATTATCAAATAATCCTTAAACTCTCATTGACATACTTATATTTCAGTTTGGAAAAATACAATGCTTGAATTGCTTGAATGGTTAATACAGTTCCCAAATGACAAAGTGATTAAGGCTGATATTATAGGTCATACCACCACCAAGTGGACGACTGCTGACAGTGCAGACTAGTAGAAAAAATAACAATAACAATATGTCCCAATGAATAAGCAACTGAAAGTGTTGAGGCAAACTGACTCAGTTACTTAAATGCCAAGCTTGAATTAAAAGGCAAACTACAAAATCTATTATTTATTTATTCACATTTTTCATCAGGATTAATCCCTTGAGATGAATCATCTCGTTATCGAGGGTCCTCTTACTCACATTCGCTCACTAGGGAAACTTTAGAGTTGCCACTTAACCTGTACATGCATGTCTTTGGACGGTGGGAGGAAGTCAGAGAACCGGAGAGAACCCACGGTAACACGTGGAGGACATGCAGACTCCTCACAGGAAGACCGAGTCGGCCGAGAACGTTTGAGTCAGCCAGGTTTTGAACTCACGACCTTCTTGCTGTGAGGCAGAAGTGCTAACCACTCTCCGACGTGTAAAGTAAAAGTGTAAAAAGGATCGTTCACTCTTGTTCCTTGACACATGTATTCACCAGGTTTATCGACGCTGACAGTTTGTGCATCTTCTCATGTCTTTGGAAAGTCCGAGTCACTTAAAAACCATTCATAAATCCAGCTATCCGAGCCGTCCACTGAGCAGGTCAGATCTACACTTCCCACAGATACGATGTCTGTCGTTGCTGTCAGACTGGCCTTGGGTCTGTCCTCTGTTGACTTTAGAAATAACATTGCAGGAGAAAACAGAGGCCAGGTTTAAATCTAATCTGGACCGCAACAGACTTTCAGGAAGTCTAATCAAAGGCCATATGTCTGATATTCCAAGAAACTGAACTCAAAGTCAATCGCTTCTTTTCTACCGAGCCAAATACAAACCAGCCAAGTTACAGACTTTTATTTCTAGTTTGTTAACCCTGCTGTAGGGTGTTACTGTTCAGTAAAATTATTTTGTGTAGCAGCTGAAGATCTTTAAAATATACAACAATTATTCACTGTTTTAATAAATCTGCTTGCACCAATAAATACAATACAAACAATTCAAGCTGCAGTGAGTCCAACTGAAGGGCATTTAAAGTCATTCAACCTCAAATTTAACAAAAAACCTTAACACACATCACAGATTAAGCAAGACTCTAGCTCAACTCAACACAAAGATTGTTTTTTTCACGTCACAATCTGTTCGAATAATAATCTGAATACTTTACGGACACAGTTAGAGTTTAGTCACATTTATCGAGCCGCTCTGACGACCGACACTGGTATTCTCCGCTCATCATGCAATGGTAAGTGTTTATCCGGTGTAGAAATGAGACACATTTGGAGTATTTCTCAACTCAACATCTAAAATACAAAGGAAGAAGAAACAAAGATGAATATCGACAGAAAATAAAGGCGCATGACCTTCAGCGTTTCCAATGAAGACAAGGATATTCAGCACTGAAAATCAGAAATGTCAATATATAAGCAATCAAAGAAACTTAATATACAGCAACATTCTCACATTTTAATAGAAAAACCAAAGACAAACTGTGTGTCATTATTATAACGGCAAAAGTGAGAGCTCTGAATTAAAGAAGGTATGTTTAAAAGCTGGTGTTTCTTCTTTTTCAACTCTTTTACTCTCTTATTTTTAAGACAAAACTTGCAAAACCTTCACTGCCACACTTTCTTACACATATACAGTAAATATAATAAAATAAATGCCTTTGTAGTTTATAGATATTGGTAATGTTTTAAAAAGGTGTGTCAGTAAAGTTTTACAGTGCATGATCACATGTCACAGATTGATCTCCTCTTTACAAGGGTTTACATAAGGATTAAGGATTAAGTCCTTAAGAAAAGTGAAAGCAAATTTTATATATAACACTGGTTAATGGTTTACAACCCATTAAGAACCTTTTATTAATGAATGTACTGTAAATTTTAATCTTAGAAGCTAAATAACTTATTGCTTTACAATTGGATTAACACATTTATAAGGTATTTGCAGTGTGAAAATAATCATTTGTTAATACATTGTAAATATCTTATTTTCAGACTATATTCCAAAGCAGGAGTTTCAAACACTTTTTAGTTCAGCAAACACAATCTGAAGTGGACCAGTAAAAGAATAGAATAAAAACCTATAAATAACAACAACTCCTTGTTATTTTTTGGTCTAAAGTGCAAAGAGGTACAATTACATTATAATGTCAGTGCTCTCATTAATCACAGACCAAAAGGTTAATGTTGGCTGTCGTGAGATTGTCTTTTGTCCATGTGGAGCTACCGTAGTTCATCATGTGTGTGTTTTCACAAACTCATTCTCACAATACATCTTTGAAGCTAATGTTTTGCTAGCATAAACGTATTTAACGAAGGAGCCTTTATGCACTTACGCTGACCTTTCGGCTACAGATAAAAACAGACAGGTTTCCCATTCTCCTCAGAGAATAAATAGAAAGTGGTCATTTTTGCAGAATTTTACACCTTGTGTCTACTTTTCTCTGTCACAGAGTTATTTTTACAGCAAAAGACAAAATAATAAAACAAACTCACCATTTATGGGACCAGATGGTGCACTGCTGCCCTCTGCTGTTCAGTCCTGGGAGTCAGTGTTGTGTTGTGTTCTCTACTATTACTAAAACACTGCGACCCCCAGTGGACAAAATAGAAATAGCAGTTACCTGGATTTAAAACGATAGAAAATTTTCTTTTTCCATCCCTGTCTCAGATTTCACTTTCTCCCAAAAGCAGCTGAGGACCTCCTGCTTCTTTTTATTTAAAAATATCAAACTGTAGTTAGTTAGCTTAGCATTAGCTTAGCCACATACTGCATTTATCTCTGCTTTGTAAAACATTACATTATTGAATTGACAGAATTTATTGGGTTTCACGTTGCCTCCATTTTCTCTGTTGCAGTTATTCTGTAATAAAAGACACATTCAGCAGATATTAATCTTCCTGGAGCATTTATAACACGCCAGTGTCGACCAATGGCAGCGCACTCTTTTTAATGTAATGTTCAATGTTCACAACTGTACCCAAAGTACAAACATGTCACAAATGCTAAAAAATTAAGTTTGCTAGGAAAAATAAACAATACATGAGCTTTTTTTAATGCAAACAAGTGCAGATTTGAGGATGACTCTCTTCAGTTTGGGTTCCTCTGTTAGTCTTTAAAACTTTGTCTTCATTTGTTCTTTATTTAGGTTTGATTAGTTCTATCGATGTTGAGTCTGTGTTGTATCCTTCTCAAAGATCCTTTCTAACGTTTACAAAGATGGATTACCAGTGCTCGAGGGCACAAACCATCAGTTTAAACAAACCTCTGCCGACACACTCAGAGTCAGATCAGGGTTTTTACTCATGTGGGACCAAAACAAAAGCACAATCTAAGTAAAGACTGAGGGTAACAGGTCAGGATACCAGAGCAAAGAAAACAAATACTTTTAATATAAAGATTACATTTGACATTTGCTTTTTAATTTGGTCTCCTACACAGCAAAGCTTAATGTTAAAATATGAAAACCCTTGAATTAAAATGGCAATAAGCTTAGAAATAACATTTGTACTTTTATAAGGTGTGTCTGTGTTGTTCTGTGTGTCCTGCAGGGGGCGCTGTATCCTCAGACTTTTAGGTTTCTGCAGCACCTTTTACACGGTGTTGACTTAATGTGAGTGGTCCATCTGTGAGTTTGAAGCCTCTTGTGGTGGTTTCTCTCGTCTCTTCACAGCGAGAGCCTTTAACTTTGTCCCAGTTACTTTCTGACCCCTTCTGGAGCAGACACATGTCTCTTATCTTTAACTAGATCTTTCCTGTGTGCATTAAACTAATCATTATGTTTTCTTTTTCCTATTAAAATGTTCCTAGATATAATACATATAAATCCTATTTGGTTATAAACCTTAAAACACAACATTAACTCATCATGCATAAATGAATAACTAAATAAGTATACAAGAATAAAACACATAATATCAAATAAATTACACAACAGGATATGTCACAGCACAAAGCTGGGACCAGGTTTTGGGACTGCTGGCCAATGTGACCAGGTCCTGCACAGAGGCTGCCGAGCGTGAAAAAAGGCCCTGCCATGTCCCTAAGGCTCCCTGCAGCCAGCCTCCCTTCTCCTGAAGCAGGTCTCTGGTGGAGCGCAGGAGAAGTGACAGCCTATGATCCTCTCATTTACAACCTTTATCCACAGTTTTGTTCACTCTGACTTCTTCTGAGCTTTCCTTCTCTTCATATTGTTTGTTACAAAATAAAGTTCCTTTGAAGAATTGTGTTGTTTGTTTTTAGAAACTTAACTTTCATCCTGTTGATCCTCTCGTAACATGATATTTTAAACTGTTTTGTTTTTGCAGTGTTTTGATTATTTTTAAACACTTTGATGGATTATTATTATTAATTTATATATTTAACAATAGATGTGTTTTCTTTTATATTATGTAACTTTTTTTGTAATTGCTTAGACCTTAATTTGCTTAATGTCACAAATTTAAAAACTGGACACCCATTGAGCAAAAGTACCACCTTCTCACATTTGGAGCCACCAGATCCTTTTAAGCTTTCAATAAAAGTTCAAATCAATAGTGTTATATTTTGTAAATGTTTTGTGTGACTAGAAAGAGCAAGCACAAACCAGAGGTACCTGTTCCACACTGGGTGGGTGGATGCCTTATGTCTACGTTTCAAGTCAAATTGACTTTTTGAAAGATCCATAACTGTTAATTTAAAACTCAAAATGACTTTATTATTCTCTGTAACAGGTCTTTACCGTAATATAATATAGTATAAATGCACAGCGCACTGAACATGTCACTGAGCACTTTAAAGATACACTTAGCACTTTTAAAGAACACATCACTTTATACAAAATCAAAGTTGCACTTAAAGACATCGCACATGATTGTATAAATAAGAGGAGAAACAATTAGAACTTGTATCGAGAAAAGTGAGTGTGTTTTAAATGTGCTTTTAATATGTCCAGGTTTCTGGCCAAAACAAGACCCCAGAGAAACAAACACACTAAAAAGGTTCCGGGTCAGACCAAGGCAGGGGAATGTGAGGGAAAACAAAGTGGGTTGTTGAATGGTTTAGGGGTTTCAGTGAGTACAAGTCTTTGGTTTTTAGGGTTTGTAAATTGTATTGGTTTTTACATATGGTTTATGGTTTTTGGCTTATTTCAAAGAGGATTTTAACATAGTTATTGTTAATAACTTGTTAAGGGTTTTAATGTTTTTTACCCAGTTATTTAAGCAGATGTTATAAACATTTTTTGTTCTGCTGCTGGAGAGGACTGAACTCCACCAGCCTCCATTGCACTTTTTGCACATTGTGCACTTTGATATTTATTGAAAAATAAGCTTCTGATTTCTGCTATTATTAATTTTAATTCACAAACGTCCAGCCACTTCCCAGTCAGCCTACGTAACAATCCCCTTTAAACTTTATTTAATGGAAATTCAGTTGTTAGGGCTCTTCAAATGAGTTAAGGCAGAATTCTTCATCTTCCACAGACTGACTAATGGTAGAGTCTTATGGCAGTCAGAAAGAAGGAGTCCTTGTGTTGTTCTGTCCTGCAGCTCACTGATCTCAGATGTCCACTTGCTGCTCTCTCTTTTCCTCAGACTGTGGCCCCTGAACTAAAATGAGTTGGACATCCCTCCAACTCAGTTACATGAGCCTCGTTTCCACTGGAGCAGTATGGGGCAGGTCGGGCCAAAGGTATCTGACCCACCAGATGCACTTTGTCTTTAGAAGAGCGGCTAGTTTCCTTGTTTCATGTAAATTATCAAAAAGAATGTAATAAACTGTTATTTATGATTTTTAGGCTCTGTAGGTGGTGTGTGGTTTAAAGTAACACAGTGTTAAAGAAGAAAATTAGAGATCAGAGATTATTATTAATAGTAATTATTTAATTATTCAAACATATTTACAAACATAAACATATGTACAAAATAATGTATAAACAACTTATTAAAATGAATGAATGAATAAATGAATAATTGAATCAATGAATAAATAAAGTAATGAACGAATGAATAAATGAATGGATGAATGAATGAATTAATAAATGAATGAATAAATGAATTAATGAATCAATGAATGAATTAATGAATTAATGAATAAATGAATGAATAAATTAATAAATGAATGAATGGATGAATAAATTCGCGCGCCAGGCAGTGTCCCACATTGTCCCCTTGTCCCCATTGGGCTTAGTAGCAGGGGGTCACCTAAGAGACATAGAGACATACTTAAACACTTTAATACTTTTTGTCTGTAGACAATGAAGACAAAACCAATCATCTGATAAATACAGAAGTCTAGCAATACTTTTAGAAAGCAACAGCCAAATGTGAGACTAAAGCCATTGCTCAATGCTTATAGGTCCAGTTGCATAATATATATTAAACATGTATTGACGCTGCAACTCTCTATATCCATATCACAAAAGACTGCTGGAAATGCAACATTGTTAGTATTCCATTTGTCCATCTTTCAGACTTTGAATGACCAAATCAAACATTTGTGCCCAGATTGGATATAAAGGTATGTTGGTTTGCTGAGTGACGGATCAAGTTTATGTAGGATTCCTTAAGTCTTTGGTGAGCTACTTAGAAAGTTGCAACGTGATGTAGATGGTGGACTTTCAAGGGAGGAAAACGCCCCTAGACTATAATTTTAAACTTACGTCACATCAGCTCCGAGAAAGCAGTGTTTGGTAGCTATCCCATCCACATAAGCACTGCTGGAATGATGTAGGAGATGATGACCAGGTTGAAGAGCAGGACATTAGAGAACCTGGCCAGGGTTTTTAAGAGGGTCTCCACAGTTCTCCGCAGAGCTGCTCAAACAAGTTAGATAATTGATTTGAACTGCACTTGTTGTCTCAATTTTATTTCAGTGTTTTTTTTTACTATGTTTGTGGTTTGGAAAAAAGACTTACATGTTATCCTACTTATCAGGCGCAGTGGCCTCAGAAAATCTAACAACCAGAAGACGTCAATACGGAAACCACTCAAAACATATCCCAGCAGCCTTAAAGGACAACACAGACAAAATATCATTAATAACATAAGTGCAAAAGTGGTTGATCACAAAGCAGCGTTGTTGTATATGTGTTTATTTGTTGGATACTCACTCAACAGCAATAATGAAGGCATCAAAACAGTTCCACTTGTTCCGCAGATAACTGTGTTCATGACGGAAGACTCCGTGAGCCAACACATTCATTATTGTTTCAATCAGAAAGAAGCTGATGAAAAAGTAATCCAGAATCTGGTCGAACAAAAATAAAAGAGGAAAAGAGGAAGCAACCTTAACATTCATTGCAGAACTGCCACACATTATAATGACTGTCTTTCAGAGTGATTGTATTTAGATCTCTCGCTCAACAATGTGTTTTATTTTCCTAAAAATGCCTGAGCAGATGCTAAATGAAAAGTTATACATTTTGAAATTTGAATTCGTTAGTCTGGACAGTAGCCAGTATAATTTATTATTCCAATGTTTCAATAAACATACACTGCAATGCTGTGGGGTAGAGGCTTGTCCAAATGATCCTGCTGCTTTCATTTAAAACACACAGTTAAATTGATTTATGACAAGTAACGTGGTTTTATAGCAGTCAGTCATCTTGGTTGGCATTCTCTTTTGTCACTGCCATAGGAAATGATTAAACCCAAAAACACAGTATAATTGTATGTCTACAAATTCTGCACCGATCTAAGAAACATCTCCTGGATGATTTGCGCACCAGAAGCTACCCATGGATCAGACCTCTTGATTCAAAGCTAATAGATCCAAAGCTTTATCTGCAGCTTCACTAGATGTCTCTCTTCTTGGCTGCCCCGTAACGCTTGGGGCGTGAAAGTGATGGTATTTCCTAAATGTAGCTTAGCTTCTGATGTGCGTTTCTAAATCACTTCAGTATTTCCTCAATACTATATTTAGATGGATATGAACAGGTTTTAAGTGAATTTGAACAAGATTTAGTTGGATTTGAACAGGCTTTAGTTGGATTTGAACGGGTTTAAGATGTAGGCGCAGTCCGCGAACTGGTACCAGTTCATTAGCCCCATAAGATAAACCTGTTCAAATCCATCTAAAACGACTGAAACAAATGAATAAAAATGAATGGTTTTAGATGGATTTGAAAAGGTTTAAATGGATTTGAACAGGTTTCTAATGAAGCAATGAAGCTTTCAAAACTGCTTCGCCACTTGGAGACCAAGCCCCTACATTAAAAGACATGTTTGTGTCTGACGTCTGTGCTTGGAGGCTTGCAATATTCATGTTAACAGACTAGCTAGCGTTTGCTAACACTGGAAATATAGCATCCAAATGGGGTTTAAATTAAGGCTTAATATGATGAATATGATTAATATGATTAATCTTAATATGCAAAACTGAGGTTGCTGAGCTGAAAACTGGAAAATATAAGGCAGCAGGCCATGTACAATAAATTACAATAATTTGGAAAACAACTAATGCAATATGGTAAATGGCATGCATTTATATAGCACCTTTTGCACCCTTCTCGGGCACCCAAATCGCTTTACATTTTGTTTCCACTCTCCCCATTCACTCCTGGGGCAGACAGAGAGGGGGCTGCCATTCCCTACACTGCAGGCAAGGTGGGTTAAGTGTCCTGCCCAAGAACACAACAACATCATGAACAGGGCAGAGCGGGATTTCAACCGCCAACCTTCCGGTTATAGGACAACTGCTCTACCACTGAGCCACTGCGGTGGCTTAGTGGTTCTATATCTCTGGTTTACCATGGAATCATGCATAGATTTTCTCCAAACTTGGAGGCTTAATTTTAACAAACTGGTTAGTGTTTGCTAACTTTATTAATTAAGTTAATGTTGCTGATAGCTACATTCATCAAGATTTTGGTTAAACCTTATTATACCAATCCCATGCATGACAAATACTGCAAAATACTGGTAAATATAAGGTAGCATGCACAATAAATGACTAGAAGCTGGAAAACCGGAAAACATAATTTATGCAATAAGTCTGGTTTACAATGGAAACATTAAAAGATTTTGTTTAACCGTTAGCTGTTGATGTTAGCTGTGCTGTCAGACATACAGGCATCTGTTACATCTGTTTGATGTAAATACAGGCTTTTTATTTTTTTGTGTATATGTTCACAAAATACTTTCTCAATTTCTCAAAGTTGTTCTGCCTGTAGAATATGTTTCCAAACCATAACCTATCCCAAACAATAACAAATGGTGCTATTGAATCTTTAATAAACAACACACAAACTGTTACACTGAATAATAAATCTTACCACTAAGAGGAAGTCCCTTTCAGCGTTGTAGGGGTCGTATAAGCTCAGTGCCACACAGTTCTCGAGGACCATAACCATGGACAGAAACTTCCAGGCGGAGTGGTCCACCACCTTCAGGCACCATCTGCGGGGCCAGCTGGTCTGTCTGAAGCCCATCACCAGAGGTGGCTCATTCGGGTAGGGCAGTGAATGCTCTCCAGACTCAGGATTCATTTTAAGGTTTTAGCTAAAACAGAAAGAAGTTGTGCTATTATAATATCGAGTTATTAACGTGTATAATTATTAACGTTGGTATAAAATATTTTTAAATGACTAAATGCTAAAAAATCTTTACATTACATACATTTCTTTATCGCCGCCATGTTGATGACGCAAATAACGTTGATATGGAATGTTTTCCAGCTGTTTTCCGACTTTAACAGGTGTTTACGTGCTTTCTTTCGAATCGGAAAACGTTAATTACCAACAGAGTTAGCGTTAGCAGTTAGCTTAGTTTTGTTTGAAGTGTAACCATCTTGTATAATATTTTGCCCGTTTCATATTCCAAGCTACAATTTATTTTGGCCTTGAAAAGAAAAGAACACGGTTGAGCTAGCGTTAGCAGTTATCATTTAAAAATGACCAATTTTCAACAAAGCTAACTTGGTCAGATATCATTTTCATTGCGCAATACTGTTTAAAGTAAAAATAAAACGTATTAAGTAACATATTATTACGGTATAATGCCACATATATTAATGAAATACTAAAATAGACCTATAGACTACAGTTGTTTTTAACTTACCAGAAACATTGTCTTATTTAGTTTGTGTTTATTAGCTACACAATTAAAATAGCTTACTTTTGCTGACAGTTGTTAGAGTTAGCTTAGTTTCAGCATTAGCCCGGCACAGAAGCATTAACAGTTAGTCATTTTTTGATATTATGTAATGCTAGTTAATGCTATTTCAGTTTGTGTAACTAGTATATACTAGTACTAACTATATTCTGGGATAGCGTGGTGTTAATTAAACATTAACAAGGAAGAGAAAATCAGTTCGACATAACTATTAGCATTAAAAAGTAGCATACTAACAGCCTTATGTTGCCACACTAAATAGCTATTTATTTTTTTTAGCTTTTAGCATTATCCTACTTTTGTTGGTCCTTTACAAAATAATTAACCTAGACTGGTAAAAGCAAATGTGAATAAATAAAGCTCAACTTACAAAATACAGTGAAGGTCAAGTCCCTTGTGTTCTTAAAAATCTAAAAGCAACTGTTATTAGCGGTTATTTGTTTGTGTTTAAATGCTTGATTCATTCAGTTGGCATTTCACCTTCCTGCCTCTTTTGTATTCTGGAATCAATATTAATGTTTGTTTTTAATTAGTTTGTTCATTTACTTTTATTGAAGCAACTTGAACATTACAATGAAATATGAAATATTAATAGATAAATAATCACAGACATATTTTACAAAAACAATTGAGTGGGATAATACTAAGCCATTAAATCAATTCAATTCTTTACTTTAGTATTTTAGCCATTTTAATCAGGGTTTTGGATATGTCCAATGTCAGTCTGAATCTCACACACAACAAAACAACAAAAAGGAGAAAACACTAAACTAAAATAAAAGGCGACGTTCACAAAACGAAACAAAAACAATTACTAGTGCCACCACTTTCAAAACTATCACAATGCATCAATATAATACACACACTGCCACCGTCCCACTTATATACCCCGTCACTATAATCAACTATTCAGGTTGAAGACAAAGAAGAAACACTTTACTCCGAGGTCCAATTACAAACTCCATCTCTGTGTTTATATGGAAGTACACACTGTCCAGCTGAGGGGACTGTGTCAGTGAGACAGACACAATTTTACTGATCTCATGTTTAAGAACCATTAAATGATTTTGAAAAGATATATTTTAGGGCTACTAAAAGTTACACAAGGCCTCATTATCAACAAGAAAAACACACAGCATCACATTGTGTCACTTTGAACCTGTCTCACACACACTTAAATATCATACATTCATATACTCCACAACAAAATACATGTATTTATGTTTATCTTGTAATTTCTATAGGGTGTTTTATTTTTATCTTTTTGTACATAGGCCTATAATGTGTATCCTATTAAACATCTTGAAGCTAAAAGAGAAAATCCAGTATGTTTTCAAGTATGTACATTATTGCAGTGTCTTATTTTCTTTGTGATTCTTTTGTCATCATGTCAAATCAGGTTTCAGTATTTCAGACGACAAACTTAAATCCACAAACTAAAGCATCTCTTTGTGTAAAATCTAATGTTTGTGGGTGTTCTGTTGTGTTGGTCTGACACACCCAAAGCCTTTCAACGCCAAGTGAAGGGTTCAGCTGTGAACAGAGCAGTGTAAAAAACAACACTTGAAGCAGCTGTCCACACATGTTGATGTACAAAATGAAATTAAAGTGACATGTTATTTCTATGTTTTAGCGTAAAGTTGCTCAAGTTTAGTTAATACATTTTATCCAAGGCCTGGTTTAAATGGACTTTGAGACTTTGATATTGTGTTTTGATGATAAATGTTACCTTCTGTGGAAGATGCAATTGTATTACATTTAAAAGAGAGCGCTGCCATTGGTCAACACTGGCTTGTCATAAAACGCTCCAGGAAGTTTAATATCTGCTGAATGTGTGTTTTGTCACAGAATAACAGCAACAAGGAAAATGGAGGCAACGCGAAACCCAATAAATATTTTCAATTCAATCATGTAATGTTTAACAAAGCAGAAATATTTGCTGTTTGCAGCTTCACTAACGCTAAGCTAACTTCTGTTTGGTGTAATGTATTTGTACTGTTTTAATAAAGAGAAGTAGGAGAGGTTCCTTGGCTGCTTTTGGTAGGAAGTTAATCTGAGACTGGGATGGAAAAAGAAAAATGCCATTTTAAATCCAGTTAATTGCTATTTGTATTTTGTCCACTTGGGGTCGCTGTGTTTTGGTAAGAGTAGAGAACGCAACACAACACTGACTCCCAGGCATTGATGGTATAAGGGCAGCAGTTCACCATCTGGTCCCATAAATGGTGAGTTTGTTTTACTCTTTTTCTGTAAAAATAACTCTGTGACACAGAAAAGTAGACACAAGATGTAAAATTCTGCAAGAAAAAAATGACCACTTTCTATTTATTCACTGAGGAGAATGGGAAACCTGTTTTTATCTGTAGTTGAAAGGTCAGTGATGCAGCAGTAAAAGTTAGCTACGTTTATGCTAGCATAAAAACATTAGCATCAAAGATATATTGTGAGAATGAGTTTGTAAAAACACATGATGAAGACTTTTGCCAACATTAGCCTTTTTTGTCTGTGATTAATGAGAGCACTGCCATTATAATATAATTGTACCTGTTTAACACTTTTTTTTGTTATTTATAGTTTATTATGCAATTATTTTACTAGTCCACTTCAGATCAGATTGTGGCTAAAAAAATTTGACACTCCTGCTTTAGAATATACTCTGATAATAAGATACTTACAATGTATTAACAAATAATTATTTTCACAAAGCAAATACCTTATTAATATGTTAATCCTTTTCCAAAGCACAAAGTTATTAAGCTTCTAAGATTAAAATTCATTAATAAAAGGTTCCTAATGGGTTGTAAGCCATTAACCAGTAAATTGGGTTATGCATGAAATTTTCCTTCACTTTTCTTAAGGACTACCTCTAGATAACTTTATACATTAATGTTTTCTAATCCTTATGTAAACCCTTATAAAGAGGAGCTCAATCTGTGACATGTGATCATGCACTGTAAACTTTACTGACACACCTTTTTAAAACATTACTACAAAAGCTAAAAAAAGCTACTAAGGCATATATTTTATTATATTTATTGTATGTGTGTTAGAAAGTGTTCCCAGTGAAGGTTTTGCAAGTTTTGTCTAAAAAATAAGAAAGTAACGAGTTGAAAAAAGAAGAAACACCAGCTTTTAAACATACCTTCTTTAATTCAGAGCTCTCACTTTTTAAGTTACAAGAATGAGACACACTGTCTTTGGTTTTTCTATTAAAATGTGAGTATGTTGCTGTATATTAAGTTTCTTTGATTGCTTATATAATGACATTTCTGATTTTCAGTGCTGAATATCCTTGTCTTCATTGGAAACGCTTGAAGGTAATGCACCTTTATTTTCTGTCGATACTCATCTTTGTTTCTTCTTCCTTTGTATTTCAGATGTTGAGTTGAGAAATACTCCAAATGTGTCTCATTTCTACACCGGATAAAGACTTACCATTGCATGATGAGCAGAGAATACCAGGGTCGGTCGTCAGAGCAGCTCGATAAATGTGACTAAACTCTAACTGTGTCCGGTAAAGTATTCAGATTATTATTTGAACAGATTGTGACGTGATAAAAACAATCTTTGTGTTGATTTGAGCTAGAGTCTTGCTTAATTTGTAATGTGTGTTAAAGTTTGTTGTGAAATTTGAGGTCGAGTGACTTTAAATGCCCTTTAGTTGGACTCACTGCAACTTGAATTGTTTGTATTTATTGGTGCAAGCAGATTTATTAAAACAGTGAATAATTGTTGTATATTTTAAAGATCTTCAGCTGCTACACAAAATAATTTTACTGAACAGTAACACCCTACAGCAGGGGTGAACAAACTAGAAATAAATGTCTGTAACTTGGCTAGTTTGTATTTTTCTTGGTAGAAAAGAAGCGGCTGATTTTGAGTTCAGTTTCTTGGTATATCAGACATATGGCCTTTGAGTAGACTTCAGTGAAAAACTCATTAAAATTTGCCACTCTTTTCTTCTGTGATCCGACCTGCTCGTCCCCGAGTCCTGGAGACGTACAGGTCCTGGAGAGATGGAAGGCTGCAGCTGATCACCTTCTCAGCAGAGCGCACAATGCGCTGTAGTCTTTTTCTGTCCCTGGCTGTGGCTCCAGAGTACCACACGGTGATGGAGGAGGTGAGGATGGACTCAATAATGGCCGTGTAGAACTGCACCATCATCTGCACTGGCAGCTTGGCTTTCCTCAGCTGCCACAGGAAGTACATCCTCTGCTGGGCCTTCTTGATGAGGAGCCGATGGTGGGCTCCCACTTGAGGTCCTGAGTGAGAGTGGTACTGAGGAAGCGGAAGGAGTCTACGGTGGTAATGGGGAGGTCTGTCAGGGTGAGGGGGCTGGGGGCTGTGACTTTCCTGAAGTCCACGATCATCTCCACTGTCTTCTGGGCGTTGAGCTCCAGGTTGTTGCCACTGCACCAGGACAGCCGGTCCACCTCCCTCCTGTAGGCAGACTCATCATTGTCCGAGATGAGCCCGATGAGGGTAGTGTCATCCGCAAACTTAATCAGTTTTACAGAGTCGTGGCTGGAGGTCCAGCAGTTGTGTAAAGGAGAAAGTACACAGCCCTGTGGCGCTCCTGTGCTGATGGTGAGAGTGTCCAAGACATTCTTCCCCAGCTGCACGCACTGCCTCGGAGAGGGGTCATGTGAAAAAGTTTAAAGACTCTAGTTTGAGGAACAATATTTAGTAGAGTTGGGGTTGTGAACAATAAAAGAATCTATGGCATTGAAATGGTTGTGCGTTAGTGAATTATTCCATACGATGGTGCTTCTGAAGGCTGAGTGGTCAGTTTCGAGAACTTTGCCACAACACTTTCTTGTATTGATCCATGTTTAATGACTCGTAGGACTCAGAAAACCAATCAGAGCTCTGCTGCAGGTCACATGATCAGCGACGATTAGACTCAAGACTACGTCAACATCTCTTTTCTCAGAAGTATATTAACTGACCAACATTAATGATGAAAATAAAGAATTACACTGTTTTAAATTTGTAAAACATATACAATGGCATGTTTATTCTATTTTCTAGATGAAGAGTGTGTGTATGAAGAGACAGGCCAAAGAGGAAATAGTACACTTTAAAATAAATAATAAACTGAGATCATTCAAAGTGACTGTGGATAACTTTGTTGTAAAATCTTTCACAGATGTTACAAATGCTATGATTGGGATTGAACTTCAAAACATGGTTGAGTCTCTTCTTTTTGTGTCGAGAAGACGACCAGAGCTGATCGTCACACTTTCTAGTTTCATCTGAATAACTCAAGGTTTCTGAAAGAGACAGAAAGACCTCACACATTGTTGACTTTAATGGACAGAGTCGATAAAAGAGAAACTTTGGAAAAGAAAGTTTTTATGAATATGAAACAGACTCATGATTATAAGTGTCTCTGCAGGAGAGAGAAGACACAAAGAAGAAGAGATGGAGGCTACATCAGGTTCAGTCAATGGTCCCTGTAGTTCAAACAAATGCCACTAGGGGTCATCCTAATTCTCATTAAAGGGATGGGACAAAATCTGGTATTTATTTTTTCGTTCAAGTTTGTAGGAAGATCGTTGTCGACAAGAATCTTCATGAAAACCTCTCCTGTTCAAATGTCACAGCATCACTGATGTCAGATCTGGTCTCTGTTTTCTGACTTTGTTCATCTTGTTTTTATTTCATTTTTTCACTGGAGAATTTTAATTTGATGTAAGAGAATATTACCTCAAGAACCATGTCATTGTAATTCTTGAAGTTTGTCAAGTTATAATTTAAACAGCTGCAGTCTAAACACCAGCACTGACTCATATTGTGCTTCATATATTTTATTTAGATCTGCAGTAATAATAGAGACACAGAAGCTTAAAGCACCTCATCCTCTCACATTTTACTCTGAACATGGTTAATATTATTACTTTCCTAATTGTTCAGGTTTTATTGCACTGTCCTTTATTTAAATGTAAGACACATAATTGGACTGGAGCTTTTCCAAACAGTGACAGTGTTGCTCTCAGGTGTGAGGATGGGTGTGTGTCCACACATTTATTCACTATGTACAGTGTAGTAATCCTGACACAGTGGAAATCCCTTTTATTTCTCACCCCTGTTCCTATAAAACTAAATCTTTTGTGTTTGACTCTTTGTTTTCGTGGGAGGGACGTGTTCGAGTGTAGCTCTCAGTCAGTGACAGCTCTAACAGAAGATGTGTCAGATGTGACAGGAGACGATAGAGTTCAGTCAGAAACCAGAATGAACCAGGATCTGACTTTAACTCATGGATGAACACTAACAGAGAGGATCAGGCCCAGGACGACAACACTGCTCCTTGAACTCCAGCACATTCAGTTTTTAAAGTGGGTCACTGCACTTGTTTCTTTTTTAGGTCCAAAGTCACACATTTATATGACACACTAAGCCCAATCCCAAATCCTAATCCCAATGAGTTGTTTTGCGCATCCACGAGACCAAGTAGTGTCCAAAGATACTTATTTGGATCAAGAAGGGTTACAAAGGTATACACATATTTTCCAAAATGTAGTGTGTTTACCAGCAGCTGTGAGAGAGGTGCAAATGTAAGTAATTTGGGCAAAAATAAAGATAAATAACAGTACTGTTTTATCTTCCTTTAAACTTGAAGTCATTTATGCACTAATCCATTTCATGAAAAAAAAAAAACGCAGTTTGCTATCGTTATCCTCACATCGACAGGTCACACTCGTATTTACAGAACTTTTTATTTGCTAATGTATAACAGCGCTATCCGTTTTTTCGTCCAGACGTTAGTATTTTTTACAGTCATTGGTTAAGACCGGCTCTGTCTCTACACGCGAGCTGGAAAATGCGAAATTGTCAAATAAAAATACACCTGTGATGAAGCTTTGTCTTAAATAATGGCTGACTGTAACAAACAGACTGTTCGTTACAGAAAAGAAATGGAGAATACGCACTGAAGGGCACTGGGTACTTTGTAAATGCACTTTGCACTTGTCTAGCACACAGCACTTTAAACGAATGCAAATTTGCAAATAAAGAAGGACATTGCACACGATGGTTTTTAAGAAATAATTGATTGATTGTTTTATAGTTTCACCTGCGGATCTGGTGGAGCGCGTTGTAGGATGGCGGCCGGTCTGCGGGGAGAACAAACAATTAGAGCAAAATGTGCAATAGATGTGTATAATTGTGTGCTTGGTTTTAAGTGTTGGGTGTAGTGTGTTTTTAAAGGTTGTTTGGTGCCGTGTGTTGGTTTTACTCACCGCTCTGTTCCTTGTCTCCAGGTGTCTGGCCAAGAGTCCCCGGGGGACCGACCAACATTAAAAAGGTTCCGGACCAGACCAAGGCAGGGGAATGGAGAGGGAAGAAGCGAAACAGTGTTTTATGGTTTATGGGTTTTAAATAATTATAGGTGTTTGGTTTTAGAGTTTGTGAATTGTTTTCGGTTGTAAATATGGTTTATGGTTTGGTCTATTTGTTTGGAGGATAATAACATTGTTTTAAGGAAAGCTAATGTTAATGTATGTACATGTTGGGTTTGGTTTTAGCCAGTTGGTTGGAACATATTTAAGGCGCCTCAAATTATCAGTATGAGTGGACTGCCGGAGAGAACTGAGCTCATTCTTCCGCCACTGCACTTTGTACATAGCACTTTGGAATATTTATTGAAAAAGAAAAACAGTGGTCTATGCCAACTCCGTGCTTCCAGTGTCTCATTGCTCGTCGTACCTCACTGACATCCAGCCGCTAACCGGGTCTCACCCTAACACTCTGATTCTGAGGAGAACATCTGTCAGGATTCATGCCTGTTTATATAGTCAGTCTGATTTGTTAGTGTATCTGTCTCAGTTTTGTTCTGATGTTATGTTCTTTGTAGTATCTGAGTCTAGTTATTGTATCTGAGTTTGTTTCAAGTTTGTATTTGAGTTCTTGGTTTTTATTTTGAAATGTCTTCCCTATGTTTTATGAATTACTTCCTGCCTTGTGTCTTTCCCTCCTGTGTGATTACCTGCTCATTAGAAGTTGTAGTTGTACTGTAGTTAAATAATTTTGCTTTACAAGTTACCGTTATTAATCGAAATTTGAATCTCAAAAATCTCTATTTTTAAAAATAACCCCTGTCGCCTAAAGAGTTAACGTAAAGAATGTGGTCCATAATTGCTCACATCCTGTTTTTCTCTTGTGTCTGAGACACTGAGACAGGAACTGAGCAAACATACATTGTTCAGAGCAAGACTCTAATCAAAATGCTCACAATAAACTGTTCATACACTGTTTGATATGACGGGTGTTTAATTAGATCTTATAGTAATATTATGCTGTGTATAGAAATATAGGCTACATCATAAAGTATATTAGATTATATTTAGCCCTATATTATGAATACTTGTACTATATGTTATGTTGTATGACATCTTTTATAGACCTTATATTTTGATATTATAAATCTTACTAAACAGCTCTACAGGAAGTTCAAGGGGTGGGGCTAAGGGGAAATGATAAATTAGGGAACTGGGGTTGGGCCTTTAACTCACTTCCCCTGTGAGCTGAAACATAAACAAACAACCACAAAAGAGAAGTAGCTAACACGTTTCTAAACATTAACAATGTTATCCCTCCTTAATCTTCAAACATACTTATCAAATGTAACTTCTTCTTCCTCTGTGAGTGCTGTAGATGTAAGCCTGTAATGAGAGGCAGAGGCTCTCTTTGTCAGAGGCAGAGTGACGAGCGCTGGATGTGAGGATGGGACCCTCTCTGGTCTGGACTCTGGGGCTCATCTGTGAGTTTACAACACTTTTAAACAGGTCAACATCTAAACTTTTGTCAGGCCTTTGTCGACATAAACTCTTTTATAATTCTTATTTCAGTCTTCAATGCCATCTTCTGCCAGCGCACCAAAGGTAAATAACTCTTGTTTGACCTTTATTTAGTTTCCTGTAACATGTTGTTAAGTGAATGTATATATTATTTATTGCATATTATTTATTTATTTATTGCAGTATTTTTGCCATCTTTATAAACAAATAATTATGCTGTAGTGATTCTGGTTATAGAAAATGTCTGTGTGCTTTATCCCAAAGATCTCAACAGACACTTGTTGTATTTGTTTAATCTCCTTGTTGCACTGAATGAACTTAGATTTTTTTTTGACACAATAAATTTAAAATCTTTAATTTGGCAGGTGTTGCGTACTTCCCATTGCCGCTGAGAGGTTTAGATGGATCCTGTACATATTATCATGACATGCTATTGAAATCCGTATGGTAAACAGAGACGCTTGATCCAGAATGCTTTACTGTGATTTATTTAATGAACACTCAGCTGTCACAGCGAATACTGGTGGTAAAGACAGGATAAACTAATAATGACGAAAACAAAACAGAACCGTAGCGGTCAACAAAAATTATGGCTACCCGACCTATCCTCTCTCCGCCACAGGAAAGTGCTTTTACAGACATACGTGTATGTGCATGCGTTTCCATGAGCTCCGCCCCCTCAGCACTAGACCAACACCCACACACAAACACACACACACACAGTGCACCCATGTTCTGTCTCCTACAGCAGGGCTAAAATATGTTTGCTCAAAGTGAAAATAAAAGGAAACACCTACTTAGAGTTTCTCTTAAAGTTATTTATTTCCACTCTGATCGACAGAAAAGCCAAAGGCCACAGTGACTGGTGAGACAGAGGTTCAGTCTGGAGGCAGAGTGACTCTGAGCTGCTCTGTGACTCCAGCTTCATCTGGTTGGAAATATTACTGGTTCAGAGACAACACGGAGTTATTCAAAGGTTCTTCTGATCAACAACAAATAAGTGTCTCAGAGGGAGGAGTGTACTGGTGCAGAGCAGGAAGAGGAGACCCACTTTATTTCACTGAGGACAGTAACACATTCGGTAAATAGAAGATAAAAAATATTTAAAAGTTACTCTCTTTTGTACATTTGTTTATTGTTTTAATTACATCCCTTATATTTTTGTTTCTTCTTCAAAACAATCAGTGATAAAACGGCAATGGTGACACTTCAGTCCAAATGGTCTAAGATCTTCTCTGGAGACAGTCTCACTCTCAGATGTGAGATTGAGGACAGAAGAAACACTGAGTGGACGTATCAGTGGAGCAGGACCGGTTCAGTCCTACATCAAACAACAAGAGAATATACAATCTCCAGAGTTACTGAGTCTGACAGTGGACACTACAGGTGTAGAGGAGAAAGAGCTCCTTATCGCACAACACTGTGGAGCAGAGGGACCAGACTGGACGTACTGAGTGAGTCAACATTTACTTTGATCTATAGTAGACAATAAGAAAATAAATGATATATTTCTATTATGATTCTGTGCATAAAAAAAATGCTTATGAGGATATACACTCTTGCTCTACACTGCCATCTGCTGTTGATAAAAATAATGATGTTAAAACTAAAAATAAACCCACACCTTTAACTCTTCCATGTTTCTTTTAAAATTGGCTTTTTTTTCTTTGTTTTATACGGTGGCCGTAAAGTGCAAACAAAGTAGCATAAGTGAAAATCGAAATAACAAATCAGAAAATAAAATTAAGAAAACTGAAAAACAATTCAGAGAAACCAGAGTGGCAGATGTCTTGTCCAATCAGCAGAAAGAATTCTGTCCACAAACGATACCTACCTTTTGTGGTTGTTCTGAATTAACGTTGTATTTTCAGTTTTGTTACTTCTGATGTCAGTTCTGTTATTTGGTTTGCACTTTATGACCATTGTAGTATTACTCTTAAGCAGTTTTTAATGATTTTTACTTTACTTTTACACAGGTAACCAATTGACTCTGGAGGCTCCTGAACAGTCTGTGTATCTCAGAGACTCAGTGGCTCTGCGTTGTGTTCAAGATGGTCAGAGATATTTGAACTTTTACAAAGATGGATCACTTGTGACAGAGGACCCACACCATCAGATACAATGTACATCTAACACTACAGTCAAACTGAAAATCTCTTCAGTGTCAACATCAGATCAGGGTTTTTACTGGTGTGGGACCAAAGAGGGACCACAGTCCACAAAGAAAGAACTGAAGGTAACAGGTCAGTATTTTAAACACATCAAACCTTTGACATGTTTCTGAGAGGTTTATTATTTTTTTCTCCAACAACAAATAAATCATAAAAACTATCACCCTTTCCAGTCTGCAGAAGTCTACGTTCATCTTTGTCGTTCACTGACTGTGTTTTTCTAATATTGTTCTCTCCTCAGCAACGACACGCAGAGTCCATCTGAAAACCTCCAGTTACACCATCCCAGAACAGAGCAGTGTGACTCTGAGCTGTGAAGTCCAGGGCTTTAAAGGAACTTATGGATGGATCAGACGAAACTCCTATGACTCTCAGAGGAAATAATAAAAGAAAACTCAGCTCATATCAATGTCTCAGTTGGAGGTGTCTACTCCTGCAGAGGATGGGATGGGCATATCCTCACAGAACTAAGTAACACTGTCACTGTTTTAGAAACTGGTGAGTACAGCTGTTTTAATAAAACTAGACCTTAAATAGAAGTTAAAAGGTAATTCTTTGAACAAAATGAGGGTTTGTTTTTGGAATATGTCTTTAGAAATAATAATTTATTACATTGAAAACCAAGCTGTTTTAATCAGTAGGTTTATATATTTTTCTCTTTTCTTTTTTTCACTATTTGTTCTTTGTGTTTGTTTTGTTCATCAAACTGAATTTTGAAATTTATTGCAAAGATAAAATGCTTACAGTTATAATTAAAATGTAGATAAATATCACATCCATATTTGGCACAGTGGCTCAGTAGTAGAGCTGTCGTCCAATAGCTGGGAGGTTGGTGGTTCAATTCCCGCTCTCCCCACAGTTCACACTCTCCCTGTGTCCTTGGGCAAGACACTTAACACACTTTGCCTCCAGTGGTGTTGTAATACTGAAGCGTAATGTAAGTCACTTTGAATAAAAATGTCTGCTGAATGGCAATTTTATTTATATTAAAAGTGTTTTTCAGATATAAAAGACATGTTAAAAAAACACAGACAAGATTTGGAAAAAGAAACATAAGTAAAATACAGAATAAAAAAATAAAAGAGGAGGAGTGCAGAAAAAACACGTTCAGTTGTCTTTACTGAATGAAGGCGGCACTAAAGAGGACGTTTTTTAAACTCTTCTTGACCATTGTTAAAATTGGCTGTTCCAGATTTTTTTCCAGACTAAAAGTACAGAGTGACTCAACATTTGATTTGATCTGTACTAGACAATATGACAATAAATGATAGATTTATTTTATGATTCTGTGCATAGAAATGTCAGTGTGCTTTATCCCAGAGATATCAAGATGCTCTCAGGTTATATTTGTTGAATCTCCTTGTTGCACTGGATGGAGTCGTGAGGACTTGTGTAGCACTTATCCACAGTTGTCTTTAGTCTGTTCTTAAAACACAGGGCTTACTTTTACATCTTTGACATGAAGACTTGAGAAACTGTCAACATTACAGAAAAATGAACTGTCACCTTTAATATAAACTCTACCTTTTTGTATTTATACGGTGGCCATAAAGTGCAAACAAAGTAACAAAAGGGAAAATCTAAATAACAAATCAGAAAACAAATGTAGAAAACTGAAAAACACAACAATTCAGAGAAACCAAAGTGACAGATGTCTCATCCAATCAGCAGCAAGAACTCCGTCCTCAAACAATACCTACCTTTTTTGGTTTGTCTGAATTGACGTTGTATTTTTAGTTTTGTTAATTTGTTTTCTGAATTCTAATTTTTTTTTATTATTAAATTATTACATTTTTAATTATTTTATTATAATATAACTGTTATTTGGTTTGTAATTCATGGCCATTGTTGCATTACTCTAAAGCAGTTTTTAATACTTTTAACTTTACTTTTGTTTACACAGGTAACCATGTGACTCTGGAGGCTCCTGAACAGTCTTTGTATCTCAGAGACTCAGTGACTCTGCGTTGTGTTCAAGATGTTCAGGGATCTTTGTCTTTTTACAAAGATGGGTCACTTGTGACAGAGGACACACACCATCGTATACAATATATATCTGCCACCACAGTCGAACTGAAAATCTCTTCAGTGTCAGCATCAGATCAGGGTTTTTACTGGTGTGAGACCAAAGAGGGAACACAGTCCACAAAGAAAGAACTGAAGGTAACAGGTCAGTATTTTAAACACATCAGACCTTTGACATGTTTCTGAGAGATTTAAGACATTTTTACAGCAGTTTGCTTTTCTCCAACAACAAACAAATCATTTAAACTATCACCAGTTCCAGTCTGCAGAAGTCTACATTCATATTTGTGGTTCACTGTGTTTTTCTAATATTGTTCTCTCCTCAGCAAAGACACGCAGAGTCCATCTGAAAACATCCAGTGACACCATCCCAGAACAGAGCAGTGTGACTCTGAGCTGTGAAGTCCAGGGCTTTAAAGGAGAATTTGAATGGTTCAGACTAAACTCAGCCTATAACCCTCAGTGGGAAACCATAAAAGAAAACTCAGCTCGTGTCAGAGTCTCAGATGGAGGTGTCTACTCCTGCAGAGGATGGGATGAATATATCCTCACATCTGAAAGTATTGTCACTGTTTTAGAAACTGGTAAGTTCAGTTATTTTAATAAAACTAGATTTGAAATAGAAGTTAAAAGATAATAAGCTGTACCTATTATTCGAACAAAATTAGGGCATTTATTTTGAACTTATGTTTTTAGAAAAAATATATATTACATTGAAAACCAAGCAGTTTTAATCAGATGGCTGTGTTTGTTTTGTTCCGAAAACTGAAAAGATAAAATAATTACAGTTATAATTAATTGCATCCATATAAGGCACAGTGACTCAGTGGTAGTCGTCCTATTTCTGGGAGGTTGGCGGTTCAATTCCCGCTTTCTCCTCTACAGTTTGTACTGGTATTGTGTCCTTGGGCAAGACACTTAACCCCCTTTCCGCTAGCTGTACTTGTGAATGGACCCTTAATGTAAGACACTTTGGATAAAAGAGTCCAGACCAGAGAGGGTCCCATCCTCACATCCAGCGCTCGTCACTCTGCCTCTGACAAACTCCAGCTCATTACAGGCTTCATCTACAGCACACACAGAGGAAGAGGAGGGTACATTTGATGAAGACATGTTTAACTTTTATTTTTAGTGCCTTACCTCACACAGCCACTGAACCACAGCTTTCACGCTTTCAGACTTTTGTCAAAGTCGACACATCATGCAACACCTGTTTAGAATCAAATAAAAATCATATAGTACATTTCAAATAATCATTAAACTAATGCATCACATGTAAGTCAGCAGTTAGCAGTAGAAGTGAACACCTGTAGAAATACAATATTGTAAACAGCTCAATACTGTCTGATCAATGTTATATGAACCTGTTGAACACTTTTACCACATTAGATAAATAAGTAAAAACATCAAGATTACATAAAATATTTTTAAAGATTAAAGGAAATATAAAGGAGATGTTTTATTTCCATTTGACCCTAAAATGACACTGATACAAAGATGGATGTGAGAAAGTATGGACTGTTTTGTTGTTTTGAAGCTGAAGGAGAGATAATATTGTTCTTGTTCAAAAACGTGATTTCTTCTCTTATGGTAATTGTTGTATTAGCGCACATGTGTTTTGTGCTATTTGTGTTAGCTATTAACAGGAGTTTTATGTGCTTTGTTTTTCTTTTATGACTTTATAAATGCTGCCTTTTTATTCCATCTGCATCTTGAATATCTAATTTATTTGCCTAAGCCACCTTTTTAATATTGTTTTTTTTTTTAGAGAAACCTCTGAATTAAATGACATTGAAAATAACCACCTCAATTATTAACAATTAACAATTTCTATTGTATTTCTCACAAATCTCATTTGAAAATGTTGTATTTAAACCAATACCCATAGAGTAGGAAAACATGTAGAATAAGAAAAAAAAGTATTTTTTTGTGTTTTTTCAAAGGGTTTCTGTGTTGTTGTTCTGTGTGTCCTGCTCCATGCAGGACACACTGCTTTGTGGCCTCAGACTTTTAGTTTTCTGCAGCAAACTGTACAAGCAAGCCTCTCGCAGAACCCCTTAAATGGTCCTCGAGTAAGGCCGCGCCATACGGCGATATTCAGTGAAATACAACGATTTACTGCCATCCACCAGAGGGCAGGCTCCAAAAGCAGAAATATATTAGGAGCAACCCAATGGCAACTTTACTTATTACTTTTCAATTAGTCCTTTCACTGGAGTTCAGATGTTGACTCTCTGTAGACTCATGTCTTTAATACATACACATGACCGCTGTGTCCTGTGAGGCCTCTCTTGCACTGACATGGTTGTTCCCAGTGCAGGTCACTCTTCTGTTGTTGCTGGAAATGGAGATGTTGACTCGGGGGAAGGATTTGTTCGATGCCTGACAGTCGTCTTTGCTGCACACTGACCATGCACAAGACATGAGTTACTGAACGGACAAGTGTTTTGAGAAGATGAGCCCACCCTCTGCTGGATAAGAGTGGGTATCAGGTTTAAGATGGACTTGGAAAGGTTTTAGTTGGATTTGAACAGGTTTTAGATGGATTTGAACTGGATTTAGATGGATGTGAACCGGTTTTAGATGGACTTGAACAGGTTTTAAGTGGTTTTGAACAGGTTTTATATGGACTTGAACAGGCTTTAAGTGGTTTTGAACAGGTTTTAGATGGACTTTTGAACATGTTCACCTGTTTAACCCATTAAGCCTGAGATTGGGGCAGACTCGGACAAACAAACAGCACGATACAATACACACCCCTCAGCTACAAGCACATCAAAGCCATTTACATTTACTCCAAACACAGACCAAACAGCAAGGAGACAAATACAATTTTCCAAATACATACAAATACAAATACAATTACACCCGCCCCTTACGGTCCCTCCTGCAGGTGGTGGGCCCCCGTTGCTCCTTCTGGGTCCTGTGGGGAAAGTCCCAGCCACCAGGTGCTTGCAAATGAGCCCCAACCCCCAAGCCTGGCTCCAGGGTGGGGCCCCGTTGCGCCCTACTAATACCTTATTTCCAATAGAACATTTCCATATTGTGTTTAAAGTGTCAGTGATGGTGTGACATTTGAACAGGAGAGGTTTTCATGAAGATTCTTGTCGACACTGAACTTCCTACAAACCTGAAAGAAAAAAGAAATACCAGAGATTATTTTGTCCCACTCACATTTAGTCCCATCCCTTTAATGAGAATCAGGACGACCCCTAGTGGCAGATGTTTGAACTACAGGGACCAGTGACTGAACCTGATGTAGCCTCCATCTCTTCTTCTTCTTTGTGTCTTCTCTCTCCTGCAGAGACACTTATATTCATGAGTCTGTTTCCTGCTTTAGCACTCACTGTCATTAAACTGGAAGTGTTTATATTCATCATATTGTCACAAAAATAGCATTGTGCTCCAGCATCAACTACATAAAGAGGAAGACTCAACATTAACGTAAGGGCACTTGTTAAAGTCAGAGTCCTATATTTACAAATATGTGTTCTTAGTTCTATAAGAAAAGGCTGTGTTGTCTACAATCTCTTCTTCTCGACACAAAAGAAGAGACTCACCCATGTTTTGAAGTTCAATCTCAATCATAGCATATGTAACATCTGTGAGAGATTTTACAACAAAGTTATCCACAGTCACTTTGAATGATCTCAGTTTATTATGTTTTTAAAGTGTACCATTTTCTCTTTTGCCTGCCTCTTCATCCACACACTCTTCATCTAGAAAACAGAACAAACATGGCATTGTATAGGTTTTACAAATTTAAACCAGTTTACTTCTTTATTTGTGTCGTTAATGTTGGTGAGTGAATATACTTTTGACAGAAGAGACATTGACGTAGTCTCGAGTCTCATCGTCGCTGATCATGTGACCTGCAGCAGAGCTCTGATTGGTTTTCTGAGTCCTAAGAGTCATTAACATGGATCAAAACAAGAAAGAAGACGTGATGTATGATTATAATGTTACAAACAGGACTGAACCAACCTGAAGGAGCATGACTCTGAGAAGAAGAAAGAAAATAAAAGCTCACAAATATATTACAGACTGAACAAAATATAAAATAGTGAAATATTAGTTTTATTTAGTCTCACCTTTTGCAAAGTGAAGCAGAATCATCAGCAGCACAATTATTACCACTGTTCCACAAACGTGTCGCTCAATAAAACTGTTTTCATTGGACACAGCTGTAATAAATGTAAGTCTGTTAGCATCAGGCTCATCATAAAACATCAGAGTTTGTGTTTTTGACCAGTTACTGTCCATAGCACTGGATCATTCCAGGACAATTGAAAGCACCAAAACAAATAAAAGTCTGAGGTGTTGTATCTTCATAAAGCAGTGTCTCATCAGAGTTTTACCATTAGACTGTAAATATTAATATTACTCACATTTGACTGAGATCCAACTCTCTGGAGAAGTCCAGATCCGTGGAGATCTTTGGCCTTGTTCTTGTCCCTCACATTTATAAAAACCCTGGTCAGACTTGGACACTGCAGAGATGTTGAACTCAGTTTGGGTTCCATTTTGGATTAGTTTTCCATTTTTATAGAAAAGGACAGAAGAAAGAGCAGTAGATGTGTTCAGTTTACAGCCGAGAGAAACAGGTCGTCCCTCAGTCACAGGATGAACAGGACTCACAAGGACAACATCAGCTGTGAAAAGTCAGACTTGTACTATTACATTATCACAGCAATAAAAATAATATGATGGTGTAGTAATCTATTATATGAAAAATGAAATGAAAAAACCTACTGTGAAAAGTGATGTTGAGGGCATTGCTCAGTTCTCCTGATCCAGACTCACACCAAAACACTGCATTAGTTTTCTCTTTTGGGGAAAAGTCACATTTAGGTTTATCTGTCCAGTAGGAACTACATTGTTGTAAGAAAAGGCCGTTCTGAGAAAAGCCTTTCAGTCTCCACTCTCCATTAGTGGAGCTGGATTCACAGCTCAGTGAGACTTTGTCAGGCGTGAAGTGCTGTGATCTGTCAGGACTCACTGTGAGAGACACTGGGGACTCAACATCTGCAAAACAACAAGTGCATAAATAATGAAGAATGAAAATAACATGAAGACTTACAGTTTCTAAATATCTCTGAATGAAGAGCAATAAATAAAGATCCTACCTTTAGTCCAGACAAACTTGGGCTGACTGTATTCAGAGTAAAACAGTGGACGTCCTCGTCCTGCTCTACACACAAACCCTGCTGTGTTGGTCTGGTGCTGAACGCTGAAGGAGTCCTGTTCAGTCCCATTACTGTGACCTGGGAGCAGCTCATATCTGTAAGAGTCTGATGAATGAGGAACAGCCTTGTACCAGTAAAAGGTCCATCCTGCAGACGGCTGTGTAACACCACAGCTCAGAGAGACAGAGACTCCAGGAGTCAGCCATGACGGAGACACAGACAGGACAGGCTGGACTTTACCTGTTTGAACACTCATTAGATTTCATTTGTTAAATTACATAAAGGTTTTTACAATTTGTTGATTTTGAACATAAAGTAGTCCAGACTCACTCAGTACGTCCAGTCTGGTCTCTCTGCTCCACTGTGTTGTGAGATCTGGAGCTCTTTCTCCTCTACATCTGTAGTGTCCACTGTCAGACTCAGTAACTCTGGAGATTGTATATTCTCTTGTTGTTTGATGTAGGACTGAACCGATCCTGCTCCACTGATACGTCCACTCAGTGTTTCCTCTGTCCTCAATCTCACATCTGAGAGTGAGACTCTCTCCAGAAAAGATCTCAGACCAGTTTGGAGACACTGTGGGTACTGTTTGAAAAGAGCAAATATATCATTACAAATGTATATATATTATATATGTATATCGATTAGAGCAGGGTGATGCACAGTCCGAGGAGCTGATTCGTGTCATCTCAGCCCGGATTGAGTACACGGTGAAAAGAGTGGATATGATCGAGAGTCAGATCTGTGAGCTGCTCTGCAGTATTACTGGTCTGACCACAAAGCTGGATGAAACATCAAAGTTACTTCATGGAACAGACGCACGCACCTGACGCTGAGAACCAGAACTGATTGACTACGATCCGGATAAATTATTAAGATCAAAATGGATTAATCACAACTTCTGTCTCCTTTACCTATGCCCCTAGTCCCTTCTCTCGATTAGAAGCCTGGCCAGCAGCTGGGGTCTTATCTTCTCTTGCCCGTACTCCCTGTACTCTCACATCGAGGACAAGGCCATGGGACTCTCACAATCAGTTCCGCTAAAACACCTCATAGACACCTTCCTATCACTTCCCAACCACCGTCTGCTATTTTACATCTGTCTGACTCTTTTTCAAACTTCTCTCCCCTTGCAGCCACTGGATAAGCCCGTACGGGACCACGTGTGTTACTATCCCATTGTTGTCTGATGTCTGATATGTTACATATGTTATAACTGCAACTGTAGTTATGTCTGCTATGTTTGTAAAATGCCTCATTTCATTTTCCTGAAGATCTAGATGGTGGCGCGAGGAAATCGCGAGGCCCAGGGTCTCTCCTAAACATCATTTCGTTGCATTGTATTTGTACATTTGTAATGACAATAAATTGAATCTAATATAAAAATATTGTAAGTTTCACAATAATAACAATAAAACATTAAAAAAGGAATATGTCATTGTTTTATTTTGCAAGTGAATTGTTGGAATTCAATACAAAACAAACACAAATGGTGTAAAGCACTAAAAGTTTAGCCTCTCTTTCACCCTGTTTCCTGTCAACCTAATGTCTACTTCTATAAAATAAAGGCAAAGGTTAAAGAAATATCTTAAAAATATACAATAATATATTCCAAGTAATGTTAACTGTCTGACTTTAAATGTAATAAATATTTCTAAAGACATTTATAAGATTTAAACAAACTCTATCATTTTCATAACTGTCCACTTTTTGTTGCAGTGCCTTTTATTTTAATTTAGATCTATCTTTAAAAACATAACTGTACTCACCAGTTTCTAAAACAGTGACAGTGTTACTTTCAGATGTGACAATATATTCATCCCATCCTCTGCAGGAGGAGACACCTCCATCTGAGACTCTGACACGATCTGAGTTTTCTTTCATTCTCTCCCTCTGAGAGTCAGAGTCTGAGTTTAGTCTGAACCATTCATAAGTTCCTTTAAAGCCCTGGACTTCACAGCTCAGAGTCACACTGCTCTGTTCTGGGATGGTGTCACTGGAGGTTTTCAGATGGACTCTGCGTGTCTTTGCTGAGGAGTGAACAAAATTAGAAAAACATTAATACATCAAACAATATTAGATTTATTTGTTCTTGGGGCAGAAAAAAAGCTCCTGTAAAAATGTCTTAAACCTCTCAGAAACATGTCAAAGGTTTGATGTGTTTAAAATACTGACCTGTTACCTTCAGTTCTTTCTCTGTGGACTGTTGTTCCCAAGAGGTCCAACAAGAATAAAAACCCTGATCTGATGTTGACACTGAAGAGATTTTCAGTTCTACTGTGGTGTTAGATGTACGTTGTATCTGATGCTGTGTGTCCTCTTTAATAAATGATCTATCTTTGAAAAAATACACATTTTCTGGAACTTCTTGAACACAACACAGAGTCACAGAGTCTCTGAGATACAAAGACTGTTCAGGACTCTCCAGAGTCACATGGTCACCTGTGAAAACAAAAGTAAAGTAATACAAATACAATGATCAACACTAAAAAAAAACATGGCAGTGGAGTTTTACTTTAAATGTGACAGTTTTTTGTTTTAACTTTATTACATTTATCAACACCAGATGGCAGTGTATTTCCTCAAAGCACCAACACAGTTTGGCCCAGAACTCTGAATTATAATTTACTGTAGTGTTGACAGTTTCTCAAGTCTCAATAATCAATAATTAATCTAACATAATTAATCTTTATTAAAACTGGCAAAAATACTGCATAAATAATCTTTACAGTCAATTTAAAGACACCAACTTGTCACAGGAAACTAGATAAAAATCAAACAATAGAGTTATTTACCTTTGGTGTGTTTGCAGAGGACGACATTTAAGACTGAAATAAGAATTATAAAAGAGTTTATGTCGACAAAGGCCTGACAAAAGTTTAGATGTTGACCTGTTTAAAGTCAAAGTGTTGTAAACTCACAGATGAGCCCCAGAGTCCAGACCAGAGAGGGTCCCATCCTCACATCCAGCGCTCGTCACTCTGCCTCTGACAAACTCCAGCTCATTACAGGCTTCATCTACAGCACACACAGAGGAAGAGGAAGTTCATCTGAGTCTGACTGGTCTGCACTTCCTTTTTCACACTTACCTCACATAACCACTGAACAACAACTAATTTCACACTTTCAGACTTTTATCACAGTCTACCCATCATGCAACACCTGCTTAGAATACAATTAAAATAACAGAATACATTTTAAATAATCATTAAACTATATGCATCACATGTAAGTCAGCAGTTAGCAGTAGAAGTGACACCTGTAGCACTAAAATATTGTAAACAGCTAAATACAATCTGCTCAGTGTTAAATGAACCTGTTTAACCTGTGTTTACACCATTAGATATATTCATTGTAGAGACATGTCTAAAGGCTGATTATTGTAAGGATTAAAGAAAATATATGTTTTACTTCCTCTAGATCCTAAAAGGACGCTCTGAAACAAAGATGGAGCAACTATGAACTGTGTTGTCGTCTTGAAGCTGAAGGAGAGATAACATCGTTCATGTTCAGAAATGTGTTAAATTTCTGAGAAAAAGAGACTTAACTTCTGGTAATTGTTGTAGCAGTCCACATGAGTTTTGATTTTTGTGTGAGTCGTGTGTGAACTGAAGTGACAAGTACAGCACAGAGGAAGAGAGAGAATCACAAAAACACTGGTGTAAATGTGAGTCCTAATGTGTGTGCAGTAAACCCCATGAACATAACACTATCCATGTTTTTAAAATAATAATACCACAGCTGTAATAAAAGTGTAGTGGGCTCCAGGACTAGGTTTGTTCACAAAGACTCAGTGTCCCATGAGCCTCTCTTGATGATATGTAGCATGTGGTGTGATTGCAGATGAAGAGTGTGTGGATGAAGAGGCAGGCCAAAGAGGAAATAGTTCACTTTAAAATAAAAAATAAAGTGAGATTATTCAAAGTGACTGTGGATAACTTTGTTGTAAAATCTCTCACAGATGTTACAAATGCTATGATTGGGATTGAACTTCAAAACATGGTTGAGTCTCTTCTTTTTGTGTCGAGAAGACGACCAGAGCTGATTTTCATGCTTCATAGAGTTCTTTTTAATTTCAAATATAAAGTGTCTGATAGAAATAGAAAGACCTCAGCCTTTTTCTGTGAATACACACTTCTGCTTTTAATGTGAGAAGTCGACAGAAGCTAAACAGGAAACAAGGGGAAGATACAAGTCACAAAGTGACAGTGCTGCAGTTTGTACCGAGGCTTGACATGAGACGATAAAGTGTCTATAATACATCTATAGTTACACCAACTGGAGTTACCTTTAGCCACAAGCCACAATTTTCATCAGAGCAAATAAAACACTTATCTAATATATGGCTCTGCCTTTAAACTTATATATAGCCTTCATGTAAAGAACTGGGAAATAATAATTAAGGCTTTGACTTCAAAGTGTTTTAAAAATCAAATCCAACCAAAACAATGATTTATATAAAGTAATGATAAAATATGATGGCCCTTGAAATAAAAAGTAAATTTGTTTTTCAGGGGGTTTCTGTGTTGTTCTGTGTGTCCTGCAGGAGGCGCTGTGTCCTCAGACTTTTAGGTTTCTGCAGCAGACTGTACACAGTGTTGACTTGATGTGAGTGATCCATCTGTGAGTTTGAAGCCTCTCTCGTCTCTTCACAGCCAGAGCCTTTAGACACAGCTGCAGCAGGAGACTCTCAAACACAGGAGATGCTCTCTGTTTTCTGACTTTGTTCCTCTCGGTTTGGGCTGGAGCCTTGGTGCCTGGTTTGGTTTGTGTGTTCTGTGTCATAATTGTCACAGGAGACCTCAGACTGACTTGAAGAGACTCTGGGCTGAGGCTGTAGCTCCTCCTCCTCCAGTGGCTGGCTGTGTATCACCTGTGGCTCTTACAAATAATGTTAGTATTTTAAAAACGTCTCAAATTGTTGAAAGGTTTTACAGTGGGCTTACCTGGTCCGGGTTACATTCTGATGAGTTTAACTTCTTTGCCACATAAAAAAACATTAATATTGATGAAATGACAGCAATCCAAATTCGAATGAATTTATAGGATATTTTTCTTTCCACTTTATTCTCAGAGCTGAAGTCTGTGAAGTCTGTGAAGACATGAAAACATATTTTATCACTGAATGAATGACAGTTTAGTTATTTACACAGGTGGTTAGTGACTAGATGCAGTTACATCTACTTGAGTAATGTTTGGAAAAGTACACTTCATTAATTTTTCTTTTCTTGGTCCTGTTGAAGGTGACTGGAGCCTATCCCAGCAACACCCTGGACAGTGGTTATTCACTCTCACAGTCATTCACTAGTGACACTTTAGAGTTGCTACTTGACCTTTACATGCATGTGTTTGGGCGGTGGGAGGAACCGAGTACCCGGAGAGAACCATGAACCCGTTTGGAACAGTACACTTTGCAGTATATAAATGTTTTAGATAAATTTGAAAAGGTTTGAGATGGATTTGAACAGGTTTTAGATGGACTGGAACAAGTTTTAGATGGATTTAAACAGGTTTTAGATGGATTTTATGGACACTTTATCGTCTCATGTCACTGTAACTTGTATCTTCCCCTTGTTTCCTGTTTAGCGTCTGTCGACTTCTCACATTAAAAGCAGAAGTGTGTATTCACAGAAAAAGGCTGAGGTCTTTCTACTTCTATCAGACACTTAATTTGAAATTAAAATGAACTCTATGAAGCATGAAGATCAGCTCTGGTCGTCTTCTCGACACAAAAAGAAGAGACTCAACCACGTTTTAAAGTTCAATCCCAATCACAGCATTTTGTAACATCTGTGAGAGATTTTACAACAAAGTTATCCACAGTCACTTTGAATGATCTCAGTTTATTATGTGTTTTAAAGTTAATTTCCTCTTTGGCCTGCCTCTTCATCCACACACTCTTCATCTGCAATCACACCACATGCTACATATCATCAAGAGAGGATCATGGGACACTGAGTCTTTGTGAACAAACCTAGTCCTGGAGCCCACTACACTTTTATTACAGCTGTGGTATTATTATTTTAAAAACATGGATTGTGTTATGTTCATGGGGTTTACTGCACACACATTAGGACTCACATTTACACCAGTGTTTTTGTGATTCTCTCACTCCCTCTGTGTAGCTTCAGTTCTGAGAAACACATGAACAGTTTCTACAAACTTCTACAGAACAATAACCACAAAAGAGAAGTATCTCTCCTTCAGCTTCAAGACGACAACACAGTCCATAATTGCTCACATCCATCTTTGTATTATTGTTCTTTTATTGTCTAGAGGAAGTAAATATCTATTTCCTTTAAACCTTACATTAATCTTTAAGGTAATCTCAATATTTTTACTTATGTTTAATGGTGTAAACAGAGGTTCAACAGGTTGATTTAATCAGAAAAGGCCTTTAACTGTTTACAATATGAACATTTTAGTGCTACAGGTGTCACTTCTACTGCTAACTGCTGAGTTTAAAGATTATTTAAAGTGTAATAAGTTTTGTGTTGCTTGATGTTTGGACTGTGACAAGTCTGAATGTGTGAAAGCTGTGGTTAAACTGGGTAGTATTTGTTCGAGGGACGTGTGAAAAAGGAAGTGCAGACCAGTCAGAATCAGAAAAAGATGAACTAAAAATATATGTTAAAGATATCTTCATCAAATGTACCCTCCTCTTCCTCTGTGAGTGCTGTAGATGAAGCCTGTAATGAGCTGGAGTTTGTCAGAGGCAGAGTGACGAGCGCTGGATGTGAGGATGGGACCCTCTCTGGTCTGGACTCTGGGGCTCATCTGTGAGTTTACAACACTTTGACTTTAAACAGGTCAACATCTAAACTTTTGTCAGGCCTCGACATAAACTCTTTTATAATTCTTATTTCAGTCTTCAATGTCGTCTTCTGCAAACACACCAAAGGTAAATAACGCTTCTGTTTAATCTTTATTTAGTTTCCTGTGACATGTTTGTGTTTTTAAATTGACTTTATTGATTTAAATTTAAAGATATAAATTTATTCAGTATTTCTGTCATGTTTTAAAACTATTTATTAAGTTAGATTGATTGAATGTTAGTGAACTTTATAAACTCAGGTTATATTTGTTTAATCTTGTTGCACTGGATGGGGTTGTGAGGACTTTCTTATCCACAGTTGTCTTTAGTCTGGATAAATTCATTAAAACATGGCTTTAACTCTTAATGTAGTGCTTTGTTCGGTGCTTGGTTTGAGACACTGCTCTGTCCATCTCGCTCTACACTGCCATCTGGTGTTAATAAATGTAATGATGTTGAAACAAAAAATAAACTGTTGCCTTTTTAATCTGCATTATTCATTGAAAATGTTTTCATTTTTCTTATGTTTCTTGTAAAATCTTGTAAATTGTCTTTTATTCTTGTAAAGCACTTTGAGTTACTCAGTGTTTGAATTGTGTTTTATAAATACAATTACTTTGCTTTTAATTTAAAACTCTTCCATGTTTCATTTAGTGTTTATCATTGTTTTACTCTAAAGCAGTTAATCTAATGATTTTAATGTTTCTTTTGTTTCCACAGGTGACCATGTGACTCTGAAGGCTCCTGAACAGTCTGTGTTTCTCAGAGACAAAGTGACTCTGCTTTGTGTTCAAGATGTTCAGAGAGAGTTATACTTTTACAAAGATGGATCACTTTTGAAAAATGAAACCAACTATGTGTTAAGGCAGACAAACAGAAAACTTGAACTGAAAATCTCTTCAGTGTCAGCATCAGATCAGGGTTTTTACTGGTGTGAGACCAAAGAGGGAACACAGTCCACAAAGAAAGAACTGAAGGTAACAGGTCAGTATTTTAAACACATCCAACCTTTGACATGTTTCTGAGAGGTTTAAGATAAACTTTTTGCTTCATTAATAACAAATAAAATATAAAATAAATACATTCATCTTTGTGGTTCACTGACTATTACATTTGTTTTTTAATTGATATTGTTTTCTTCTCAGGAAACAGACGCAGAGTCCATCTGAAAAGTGACACCATGTCACGGGGGATCAGGACTCGGCACAGTTGGCCGTGGCCTCCGTGCCGGGCTCCCGCCCCTACTGATTCGCAGAGAGGAGACAGGTGTGCGGGAGCGCCGCGAAGCAAGCCCAGCTGAGCCGAGTGAACAATCAAGAGGGAATAAGAAGCACCGCAGCCTGCTCCTCGACGCCAGATCGTAACATTGACTACAATCCTTCCCGTCCTACCTCCAGTCCGGTCCTCGCCCCTCCTCGGTCATCCCTGAGCCTCGCCGGTCCTTCCGCTCACGCTCCAGCTCAACCCGGTCCGGACCCTGCTACCACTCGTTATCCCGAAGAACCCGACAGTTATAAGTTGATCATTTAAATAAACTTGTTTTTGTGAACTGTACGTGTGTGCCTGCGTTTGGGTTATCCGACCGGAACAGAACAGTACGATCTGGCCAGAATGAACCCAGCAGAGCCACACACCCTGCCACAGACGGTCGCGGCTCAGACCGCGCTTCTGGAACAGCATGACGCTACTCTCCAGGCTCTCATGGACCACATGAAGGAGTTTTCCCGCAACCTATCGGGGCTGAGCGACAGGATGGCGGCCCTGAACACACCACCGGCTACTGGCGCTCCCACCCTCTCGCGCCCGACTACGGAGGCCCCGCCTCCGGGGTACAGAGAGGGGTATGTACCACCGCCTGCACCGTATAGTGGAGATCTGGGGTCATGCAGGGCGTTTTTAACACAGTGCTCCCTAGTTTTTGAACAACAGTCACAGACTTATAAAAGTGAACGTTCAAGAATCGCCTTTTTAATAGGCTGTTTGAGGGGGCAGGCATTAGACTGGGCCTCGGCTGTTTGGGAGAGACAGGAAGCTGTATGTTTCTCCTACGCTGCTTTCATCGCGGAGATGAGAATGATCTTTGATCATCCGGTTCGAGGAGAAGAGGCTACTAAAAGACTGTTTTCAATTCGACAGGGTAATCGCAGTGTGGCGGAATTCGCGATCGAAGTTTCGATCACTAGCCGCGAGAGCGAGTGGAACGAGGAGGCTCTTCGTGGAGCATTTTTGAATGCCATTTCCGAGGAACTTAAGGACGAGATGGCGGCACGGGATCCACCAGAGAGCCTTAATGAACTCATAACGGGGGTCATCAGGATTGATAACCGCCTACGGGAGCGACAGAGGGAGAAGGCCGACCTACAGGCATCGAAGAGGTCAGCTACAATTCCACGGCCGGGAATCACCGCGCCTCAAGGGGGTTTTTCCCAGCCCAAACGAGAGAGAACCGCGGGGTGGCGGACGCAAACTGAGGGAGGCCTAACCAGCGGTTATCCGGATCCACCGAGTAGGCCACTGCAACCAGCCGCACCTGAACCCATGCAAGTGGGCCGAACTCATCTGACTGAGGAGGAGAGACATCGCCGAGTCAGTACTGGGAGCTGCCTCTACTGCGGGAGGTTAGGACATTTCCGGGCTTCGTGTCCTCTCCGTCCGGGAAAAGGGGGGGCTCGGCAGTAATGGGAGAGGTACTGCTGAGCCAAGTCCATTCATCTCCCAAGCCTGTGAGAATGGAGGGAACGATTATTTTAACAGATCGGACCCGATCTTTTGAGGTTATGATTGATTCAGGAGCGGATGAAAGCCTTTTAGACCGGGGAGTGGCTAAGAGGTTGGGCATCCGGACTGTGCCGTTGGAGGTGCCGTTGGAAGTTAAGGCTTTGAACGGAGAGGTGCTGACCCAGATCAGAGAACAGACGATTCCGTAACCTTCCTCCTGTCGGGTAATCATAAAGAAACTATTAGTTTTACATTTTTGAGTGTGTGCACACTCCTATTGTATTGGGTCTACCTTGGCTAAGACAACATAACCCCACATAGACTGGGCAACATACCAAGTGGTGTCATGGAGTAACTTTTGCCATTTATCTTGCCTGCAGTCTGCTTTGCCCCTGTTTCCTCTAGATCCAACCCGGTACCTGAACCTACGGATCTGTCTTCGGTTCCGTCCATCTACCACGACCTGTCGGCGGTGTTTTGTAAGCATCAGGCTTTGTCGCTTCCACCTCACCGACCCTATGACTGCGCCATCGACCTCCTCCCAGGTGCTCCTCTCCCCACAGCCGTCTCTACACCATCTCGAGACCAGAGAACGAGGCGATGGAAAAATACATCCAGGAGTCCTTGGCAGCCGGGATAATACAACCCTCGTCCTCTCCGGTAGGTGCGGGTTTTTCTTTGTGGACAAGAAGGACAAATCATTGAGACCATGCATAGATTACCGGGGCTAAACAAGATCACCATAAAGAACAAATACCCACTCCCGTTGATCAGCTCTGTTTTCACTCGGGGATCCAGGATTTTCACTAAACTAGACCTCCGTAACGCATACCATTTGGTGCGTATTAGGGAGGGGGATGAGTGGAAGACCGCTTTTAACACTCCTTTGGGCCATTTCGAGTATCTGGTGATGCCGTTCGGACTCACGAATGCCCCTGCGGTTTTCCAGAACCTAGTTAACGATGTTTTACGGGACATGATTGGACGGTTGTTTTTGTTTATTTGGATGATATCTTGATTTTTTCTAAAGACTTGGAGGAACACCAGAGGCATGTCCGGAGAGTACTACAGAGACTATTAGAGAATAAGCTGTTTGTGAAGGCCGAGAAATGTGAGTTCCACGCACCGTCCGTTACCTTCCTCGGCTACATTATCGCGCAGGGACAGATCCAAATGGACCCGGAGAAGGTTACGGCGGTAAGGGAGTGGCCGGTTCCGTCCAGCCGCAAGGAGGTTCAGCGATTTTTGGGTTTTGCTAATTTCTACAGGAGATTTATCCGAACTTCAGTAGACTGGCAACGCCTTTGACGGCTCTTACGCCCACTGCGCGACCTTTTGTCTGGACTCCGGAGGCAGAAGGAGCATTCAAGGACCTGAAGCAGCGGTTTACGCCGGCCCCTGTACTCATACAGCCAGATCCTGAACTGCAGTTTGTGGTGGAGGTCGACGCCGAGACGGGAGTAGGAGCAGTTCTTTCCCAGCGCTCTTCCACTGACCAGAAGCTCCACCCCTGCGCCTACTACTCACGTAAGCTCTCGGCAGCAGAGCGGAACTACGATGTGGGGAACAGAGAGCTCCTGGCGGTCAAGTTGGCCTTAGAGGAGTGGCGTCATTGGCTGGAGGGGGCCATTCAACCGCTTGTGGTCTGGTCCGACCATAAGAACCTGACCTACATACAGACAGCAAAGAGACTGAACTCTCGGCAGGCAAGGTGGGCATTGTTTTTGACCGTTTAATTTTGTGCTTACTTATCGCCCAGGTTCCAGGAACATCAAACCAGATGCACTATCCAGAGTTTTTTCCACGGAGCAGTCGGCGCCTGAGGAGGAGCACATCCTGCCCCAGTCGCGCATTCTGGCAACCCTCACCTGGGAAATAGAAGATCGAGTCCGGGTGGCTCAACGCCTGCACCCGATCCGGGACAGGGCCGGCTAACGCTATGTTTGTACCAGATCCGGTCAGGTCGGAGGTGTTACACTGGGCCCATGGGACCCGACTCACGTGCCATCCAGGGATGGGTCGCACCCTGGCTGTCCTACGCAGCAAATTTTGGTGGCCCACCATGGACAGAGACACTAAGGACTACATCGCAGCTTGTCCAGTTTGTTCCCAGAATAAGGCCCTCCATCGACCCCCAGCAGGACTGTTACAGCCACTACCTATTCCCAGCCGGCCGTGGTCTCATGTGGCTTTGGACTTCGTTACGGGACTCCCGCCATCGAACGGACATACGGTGGTGCTGACGATCGTTGATCGCTTCTCCAAAACAGCTCACTTTGTGCCGTTGACCAAGCTTCCATCCGCCAGGAGACCGCAGATCTCCTGGTGAAGCATCTGTTCGGCCACACGGGATTCCTCGGGACATTGTGTCAGACAGAGGTCCACAGTTCACCTCCCAGGTTTGGAAGGCATTTTGCACGGCGTTAGAGATCAAGGTTAGTCTCTCCTCTGGGTATCATCCACAGACAAACGGACAGACGGAAAGGGCGAACCAACAGATGGAGGTGGCCCTGAGGTGCACCTCATCTGCCAATCCGGCAAGTTGGAGTGCTCAGCTGCCATGGGTAGAATATGCCCACAACACGTTGGTGAACACCTCCTGGGTATGTCTCCTTCCAATGCTGTTATGGTTACCAACCCCTTTATTTTCTGACCAGGAACAAGAGCTGGCAGTTCCGTCCATTCAGGATCACTTGAGACGGTGCCATCAGGTCTGGAGAAGGGCCCGATCAGCTCTGGTGCGGGCCTCGGCTCAATCGCAAGTCCAAGCCAACCGACACCGCACCCCGCCCCTAGATACTCTCCGGGTCAGAAGGTCTGGCTGTCATCCAGGGACTTGCCGTACGGGTGGAAGCTACAAAATTGGCACCACGGTTCATCGGCCCGCTCGAAATAGAGAAGGTCATCAACCCGGCGGCAGTTCGACTCAAGCTCCTCGGTCCCTTAGGATTCACCCTACCTTCCACGTGTCCAGGATCAAGCCGGTCAGCTCCAGTCCATTGAGTCCCCTGTCCTCCCCGCCGCGCCCAGGATGATTGGCGATCACCCAGCTTACACGGTACGGGCGGATTATGGATGTACGGCGCCGGGTCGAGGCCTTCAGTTTTTAGTGGATTGGGAGGGTTATGGGCCGGAGGAACGCTGTTGGGTGCCACGGAGAAACATTCTGGATCCATCCTGATCCGAGAATTTTTCTACGCCATCCGGAGAATGGATAGCCGCCAGGTGGCGTCCATAGAGGGGGTACTGTCACGGGGATCAGGACTCGGCACAGTTGGCCGTGGCCTCCGTGCCGGGCTCCCGCCCCTACTGATTCGCAGAGAGGAGACAGGTGTGCGGGAGCGCCGGCGAAGCAAGCCCAGCTGAGCCGAGTGAACAATCAAGAGGGAATAAGAAGCACCGCAGCCTGCTCCTCGACGCCAGATCGTAACATTGACTACAATCCTTCCCGTCCTACCTCCAGTCCGGTCCTCGCCCCTCCTCGGTCATCCCTGAGCCTCGCCGGTCCTTCCGCTCGTCACGCTCCAGCTCAACCCGGTCCGGACCCTGCTACCACTCGTTATCCCCGAAGAACCCGACAGTTATAAGTTGATCATTTAAATAAACTTGTTTTTGTGAACTGTACGTGTGTGCCTGCGTTTGGGTTATCCGACCGGAACAGAACACACCATCCCAGAACAGAGCAGTGTGACTCTGAGCTGTGAAGTCCAGGGCTTTAAAGGAACTTATGAATGGTTCAGACTAAACTCAACCTCTGACTCTCAGTGGGAAACAATGAAAGAAACCTCAGGTCGTGTCAGAGTCTCAGATGGAGATGCCTACTGCTGCAGAGGACGGGATGAATATATCGAAACAGAACTGAGTTATAAAGTCACTGTTTTAGAAACTGGTGAGTACAGTTATGTTTTTAAAACTAGATCTGAAATAAAAATAAAAGTCACTGCAACAAAAAGTGAACGGTTAAGAAAAAAAGTGTTCCATTCTTGGAACAAAACGAGGGATTTTTTTTTTTTTTAAGCAGATGTATGTCTTTAAAAATATTAATTTATTAGATTTAAAGATGGTGTGTATAATATTTTTTCTATTTTCTTTTATTGTCATTCTAAAACTTATTTGCAAAAAGAAAATAATTATAGTTAAAATAAAAAGATATATGAATATTAAGGTTTGATATTAAAACGGGTGCACGTGGCAGAGTGGTTAGCTCCTGCCTCACGGCAACAAGGTCATGAGTTCAAAAAATCTGCAGACTCTGGTCTTTCTTTGAGGAGTCTGTCCTCCATGTGTTACTGTGGGTTCTCTCCTGGTACTCCGGCTCCTCCCACCGTCCAAACACATGCCAGTACAGGTCAATAGAGCGAATGGTTCTGTCACTGTCTGTCTCTAAATGTTAGCCCTGCGACTAACTGGCCATTGTCCAGGGAGGCCCTAAGCTGCTGGGATTGGCTCCAGTCACACGTGACCTCATAACAGGACTAAGAGTTAGAAAATGAATGAATGAATGAATATTAAAATATTATATTATGTTGTATTTAAAAATAAATTAAAGGTTGCTATATTGGTGTTTAACAGAACCCACAGTGTCTCCAAACTGGTCTGAGATCTTTTCTGGAGAGAGTCTCACTCTCAGATGTGAGATTGAGGACAGACGAAACACTGAGTGGACGTATCAGTGGAGCAGGACCGGTTCAGTCCTACATCAAACAACAAGAGAATATACAATCTCCAGAGTTACTGAGTCTGACAGTGGACACTACAGATGTAGAGGAGAAAGAGCTCCAGATCTCACAACACAGTGGAGCAGAGGGACCAGACTGGACGTACTGAGTGAGTCTGGACAACTTTATGTTCAATATCAACAAATTTAAAAACTTTATATAATATGACAAATGAAATCTAATGAGTGTTCAAACAGGTAAACTCCAGCCTGTCCTGTCTGTGTCTCCGTCATGGCTGACTCCTGGAGTCTCTGTCTCTCTGAGCTGTGGTGTTAAACAGCCGTCTGCAGGATGGACCTTTTACTGGTACAAGGCTGTTCCTCATTCATCAGACTCTTACAGATATGAGCTGCTCCCAGGTCACAGTAATGGGACTGAACAGGACTCCTTCAGCGTTCAGCACCAGACCAACACAGCAGGGTTTGTGTGTAGAGCAGGACGAGGACGTCCACTGTTTTACTGTTTTTTAGTGGAGACTGAAAGGCTTTTCTCAGAACGGCCTTTTCTTACAACAATGTAGTTCCTACTGGACAGATCAACCTAAATGTGACTTTTCCCCAAAAGAGAAAACTAATGCAGTGTTTTGGTGTGAGTCTGGATCAGGAGAACTGAGCAATGCCCTCAACATCACTTTTCACAGTAGGTTTTTTCATTTCATTTTTCATATAATAGATTACTACACCATCATATTATTTTTATTGCTGTGATAATGTAATAGTACAAGTCTGACTTTTCACAGCTGATGTTGTCCTTGTGAGTCCTGTTCATCCTGTGACTGAGGGACGACCTGTTTCTCTCGGCTGTAAACTGAACACATCTACTGCTCTTTCTTCTGTCCTTTTCTATAAAAATGGAAAACTAATCCAAAATGGAACCCAAACTGAGTTCAACATCTCTGCAGTGTCCAAGTCTGACCAGGGTTTTTATAAATGTAAGGGACAAGAACAAGGCCAAAGATCTCCAGGGATCTGGACTTCTCCAGAGAGTTGGATCTCAGTCAAATGTGAGTAATATTAATATTCACAGTCTAATGGTAAAACACTGATGAGACACTGCTTTATGAAGCTACAACACGTCAGACTTTTATTTGTTTTGGTGGTTTCAATTGTCCAGGAATGATCCAGTGCTATGGACAGTAACTGGTCAAAAACACAAACTCTGATGTTTTATGATGAGCCTGATGCTAACAGACTTACATTTATTACAGCTGTGTCCAATGAAAACAGTTTTATTGAGCGACACGTTTGTGGAACAGTGGTAATAATTGTGCTGCTGATGATTCTGCTTCACTTTGCAAAAGGTGAGACTGAATAAAACAAATATTTCACTACTTTATTTTTTGTTCAGTCTGTAATATATTTGTGAGCTTTTATTTTCTTTCTTCTTCTCAGAGTCATGCTCCATCAGGTTGGTTCAGTCCTGTTTGTAACATTATAATTATACATCACGTCTTCTTTCTTGTATTGATCCATGTTTAATAACCACTGAGCCACCGCAGTGGCTCAATGGTAGAGCAGTTGTCCTATAACCGGAAGGTTGGCGGTTCAAATCCCGCTCTGCTCTGTTCATGCTGTTGTTGTGTTTTTGGGCAAGACACTTAACCCACCTTGCCTGCAGTGTAGTGATGAAGATGAAGATGTAAAGCGATTTGGGTGCCCGCGAAGGGTGCAAAAAGGTGCTATATAAATGCATGCCATTTACTATATTGCATTAGTTGTTTTCCAAATTATTGTAATTTATTGTACATGGCATGCCGCCTTATATTTTCCAGTTTTCAGCTCAGTAACCTCAGTTTTGCATATTAGGATTAATCACATTAATCATATTCATCATATTAAGCCTTAATTTAAACCCCATTTGGATGCTATATTTACAGTGTTAGCAAACGCTAGCTAGTCTGTTAACATGAATATTGCAAGCCTCCAAGCACAGACGTCAGACACAAACGTGTCTTTTAATGTAGGGGGCTTGGTCTCCAAGTGGCGAAGCAGTTTTGAAAGCTTCATTGCTTCATTAGAAACCTGTTCAAATCCATTTAAACCTTTTCAAATCCATCTAAAACCATTCATTTTTTATTCATTTGTTTCAGTCGTTTTAGATGGATTTGAACAGGTTTATCTTATGGGGCTAATGAACTGGTACCAGTTCGCGGACCGCGCCCTACATCTTAAACCCGTTCAAAACCAACTAAAGCCTGTTCAAATCCAACTAAATCTTGTTCAAATTCACTTAAAACCTGTTCAAATCCATCTAAATATAGTATTGAGGAAATACTGAAGTGATTTAGAAATGCACATCAGAAGCTAAGCTACATTTAGGAAATACCATCCCTTTCACGCCCCAAGCGTTACGGGGCAGCCAAGAAGAGAGACATCTAGTGAAGCTGCAGAGAAAGCTTTGGATCTATTAGCTTTGAATCAAGAGGTCTGATCCATGGGTAGCTTCTGGTGCGCAAATCAGGGCCTTATTACCCCTGGCTGGGTCGCCTGGGCGAAGGTGTCTGATGCTGCGAACCGAAAACACCTGGTGATGCGCACCAGTGCATCCAGGAGATGTTTCTTAGATCGGTGCTGAATTCGTAGACATACAATTATACTGTATTTTTTGGGTTTAATCATTTCCTATGGCAGTGACAAAAGAGAATGCCAAACAAGATGACCGACTGCTATAAAACCACGTTACTTGTCATAAATCAATTTAACTGTGTGTTAAAATGAAAGCAGCAGGATCATTTGGACAAGTCTCTACCCCACAGCATTGCAATGTATGTTTATTGAAACATTGGAATAATAAATTATACTGGCTACTGTCCAGACTAACGAATTCAAATTTCAAAATGTATAAATTTTCATTTAGCATCTGCTCAGGCATTTTTAGGAAAATAAAACACATTGTTGAGTGAGAGATCTAAATACAATCACTCTGAAAGACAGTCATTAAAATGTGTGGCAGTTCTGCAATGAATGTTAAGGTTGCTTCCTCTTTTCCTCTTTTATTTTTTGTTCGACCAGTTTCTGGATTACTCTTTCTTCAGCTTCTTTCTGATTGAAACCAGTAATGAATGTGTTGGCTCACGGTGTCTTCGGTCATAACAGAGTTATCTACGAAACAAGTGGAACTGTTTCGATGCCTTCATTATTGCTGTTGAGTGAGTATCCAACAAATAAACACATATACAACAACGCTGCTTTGGGATCAATCACTTTTGCACTTATGTTATTAATGATATTTTGTCTGTGTTGTCCTTTAAGGCTGCTGGGATATGTTTTGAGTGGTTTCCGTATTGACGTCTTCTGGTTGTTAGATTGTCTGAGGCCACTGCGCCTGATAAGAAGGATAACATGTAAGTCTTTTTTCCAAACCACACACATAGTAAAATAAACACTGGAATAAAATTGAGACAACAAGTGCAGTTCAAATCGTTTATCTAACATGTTCGAGCAGGTCTGCGGAGAACTGTGGAGACCCTCTTAAAAACCTTGCCCATGTTCTCTAATGTCCTTCTGCTCTTCAACCTGCTCATCATCGTCTTCAGCATTGCAGCAGTGCAGCTGTGGAAGGGACAGCTACGCAACCGCTGCTTTCTCGGAGCTGATGTGACGTAAGTTTAAAATTATAGTCTAGGGCTTTTTCCTCCCTTGAAAGTCCACCATCTCCATCACGTTGCAACTTTCTAAGTAGCTCGCCAAAGACTTAAGGAATCCTACATAAACTTGATCTGTCACTCAGCAAACCAACATACCTTTATATCCAATCTGGGCACAAATGTTTGATTTGGTCATTCAGAGTCTGAAAGATGGACAAATGGAATACTAACAATGTTGCATTTCCTGCAGTCTTTTGTGATATGGATATAGAGAGTTGCAGCATCAATACATGTTAAATATATATTATGCAACTGGACCTATAAGCATTGGAGCAATGGCTTTAGTCTCACATTTGGCTGTTGCTTTCTAAAAGTATTGCAAGACTTCTGTATTTATCAGATGATTGGTTTTGTCTTCATTGTCTACAGACAAAAAGTATTAAAGTGTGTATGTCTCTATGTCTCTCCTCAGACAGTACAACAGGACCATGCATCCTTTCTACTCTGACCCTAACAACTCACCCTTCATCTGTTCACCATTTGACAAAGATGGTCAGCACTGCAGTAACATACCATCTACAGTCAAAAACAACACCCAGTGCATGGTTTTACCTGAGAGTCAGGCCCTGGCTTCGTTTAATGACTCTCACGACTGTGTGAACTGGAACAGTTTGTACAGAGAGTGTCAACGTGGAGACGAGAACCCTACGAAGGAGTCCTTAACTTTGACGACATTGGTTATGCTTGGATAGCTATATTTCAGGTAAGTAATAATAATAAATCAAATTTAAACTTTTCAGAGGATGCTTTACATACACAATACACACACAGGACAAATAAAACAATAAATAATTATGTAAACAGTATGATCACTTGTACAGTGCATCAGGAAAGTATTCACAGTGCTTCACTTTTTCCACATTTTGTTATGTTACAGCCTTATTCCAAAATTGATTGAATTCATAATTTGTCTCAAAATTCTACAAACAATACCCCACAATAAAAACTTAAAAAAAGTTTAAATTAAAAGTTTAAATTAATAATAAAAAACAGCACTGAGCTGGAAAAAAAGTTTTTTATGTTATCATTCATATTCTTTGAAAAATGGCCAAAAAAAAACAAAAATTCTGCCAGGGTATGTAATTTTTTGAACACAACCGTGTCTGTCTGAGCTCAATTTTGAGTGTCATGGCAAAGGCTTTGATTAATTATGTACATGAACTTTTATTTTTTTATTTTTAATCTCTCGAGTATCTACTCACCTGAACAAATTTGTCTTTGGACTCTTTATTGATCTGTGTATTTTTCATTTGAAAATCCTCAGGTCATCCCATTGGCAGGATGGTCAGAAATAATGCAGTTTGTCATGGATGCCTTTTCTTATTGGAGTTTTTTATTTTTTATAGTTGCTACTGTGGTAAGTATTTGATTTTTATATTTTACAGAGGCAAAGATATACCCTTAAGCTACAGTATATACCCTGAAAGCTGTAGTAGGAGAAATATAGTTAAAGTCAAAAGAGAAAGAAGAACTAATTCATATTAGTTTCATGCCTTTTTATTTTGGAGAACATTTTTGTATACACTGGTTTTCAAATGAAAAGCAAAATCAATATCATTAACACCAGAAAGTGTATACATAGTTTTCACTTGATTGATGAATTCTCACCAACTTGATAGTGTTACGTTTTAAATCATCAGTTGTGTAAATTTGTTCTACATTCTGTTGTCGAGCGGGTAGATCAGACGTGAGAGATTGGGGCACACCTTATTTTTCTTTTAGTTCCCATTTTTGTTACATGTGGTGAGAAATTACTTTTGGACTTAGGAAAAAGAATGGTTGCCTCATTCATGAAGCTTCTTGTGTAGAAATATCTACTTAAACCCTACTTAAGAGGATTTTCACCAAATCTTTTTTACATTAACTGAAAAATGTTCTTCTAAAAGAACAAATCTCAAGAACAGGGTGAAGCCTACAAATGAATGATCTAAGCTACTAAAGGCCATTTGGCAGGGTACAAGTCTCATTACGTGTCTCTGTCCTGTAGTTCTTAAAGTACAGCCGCTGTACAGCTGCTCTGGAGCATTTTTTTTTAATGACAATGGAAACAAAGCTAACTGCGTACCTCAAGCTCTCTTTGTGATGCTGAAACCCACTGGCCTCTTTTCCCAAACTCAGATACTCATTTGAACACTACTCAGACTGACATTCACTGAAGCTATCTGTTTTTTCTTATTCTTCTGTTACTTCCTGTCTTTTATGTTGTGGTTTTAAAGTGACTGCTCTTCTTTCACATCAGATCGGAGCATTTGTCATGACGAACGTGTGTGCTGTAGTGATTGCTACCCAGTTCTCGAAATTGACAGAGCAGCAGCAGCATGAAGAACAAGAGGATAGAATACAAGTTGCAGTTCTTTTAAAAGAACAAGCAACTAGATTCTTACAAAAAGTCTACTTTGAAATGAGGTTAGACAGAGACTTAACTGTATTACTGTGTTCTTTGTGTTCCTGACCTTACTTTTTCAAATAATATATCAATAGGGACTTTTAGGAATAGAAAAATACAATGTTGTGTAAATAAATTTGGACATAGCCTCAGAAAGATTATTACAGCTGCTGGTTTATTAGCAGGTGTCTGAACTACTTTAAAATCTTTAAACACACTTTGAAACTGCATCTTTTCAGTTCTTATATTAGGTCCCACAGACTGCCTCCATCTGACAGAGCTCAAATAGAGATCCAGCGAAAAGTCTATGCCTATTTCAGGAACACCTCAAAAATATGTTGCCACCGACTGCTTCGACCGAGTGATCCTTTTTGTGAATTCCATAAGTATTATTGTGATCGCTATGGAACATTACCAACAGGTGAGACACATGGGGGATTCTTAGTTAACCCTTCTATGGAAAGCTACTATTACCAGTGCACATTTTTGAGCACACTAGTACTTCTAGTAGATATTTTGTGTAGTACTAGAGGTACTAGTGACGCTTTTGGACCTCACTGTTGTAGAAAGCTGCTGACCACCTCTATTTAGCCGATTTAATGTGAGACAAGATAGAGTGAAAGACACATAATGTATGACTTAGAGCATTAAATGTTTCTTTGTTTATATTAAGAAATGTTCGAAAACTAGGAGAATTTACTTCCTTTAGATTGAGACGTTCCCAGAACTATGACTCTGGGTGGTGCCCCCTTAACGAGGAAATATTTTGATATCAAAATAGTAATTATTAATTTACATAATTAATATTCATATTAATTCTTAATTAATAAAATATTCACTACAGTGGTTTTAATGCTGTTTTGAAGTTATTGCCCCATACTTCAATACAATATGTAAGGTATGGTTGTACCAGAGCACAATAAAGCATATGGAGTGAATTGATATCTAAAAATATTTGGGATTGGTTTATTATTGAAATGTTTTTAGCTATTTTCTTTTGTAAATGTCGAATGTTTGGCTTCCAACTGAGTTTATATACAATTACACCAAGACATTTTATCTCTGTTACCTTTTATTTATGTAAATGTTTGATTCAACTTCATTGTTGCAGTCGCCCAAAAACATTACTTTTGTTTTATCAAGATTTACAGATAATTTGTTTCTGACCATCCATAATTTTAGGTTGACCAGTTCGTTATTCAAAACATTAATAAGATAATCATAATTATCACTGGCTTAAAATATACTTGTATCATCAGCAAATAGTATGTATTTAAATTGATTTAAATTTATTTAAAAAGTTTTGGACCCAACACCAACCCCTGCGGGACACCACAAGCAACTACAGAAAAAGAAGATGTTGATTCTCCTATTTTTACATATTGCTGTCGTTTGTGTAAATAACTTTTCACCCATGGTACTAATGGTACTCCACTTATACCATTTAGTTCAAGTTTTTTAAACAATATTGAGTGATTTAATGTATCAAATGCTTTCTTTAAATCAATAAAAATTGGATTTGATACTGAGATGGTGTTGAAGTTAATAATACATTCATTTGATTACTTCAGAGAGTTTAATAATCTGGTGGACTTCATCATTGTTATTTCAAGGTAATGTGGGCGTCCTAAATGTAATCTAAAGAATTGTCCCACAACGCTGAAGGTTCTTTGTGTACCAGTTGTGTCGAGGACCTGACGTCAGGTGGCGGTGTGCTGGCGGTGCTGCGTGTCTTTCGCTTGCTGCGTCTAGTGCGCCTCATTAAGTCCCATCCTAACCTGAGGAAACAAGTTCTAGT
>JALDNG010000860.1:0-81162 GCA_024349245.1 Neodontobutis hainanensis
TTATTAACTATTTTTTGTTCTTATTGAGGTGTCTGAATAAACTTTGGCTGGTTGGATAAAATACGTGGAACTCTAACCATCAGTCAAGAAAAATCCAGATCAATTATGAATGCAGCACTGCAGTGCAAAATTAATCTCCAACAAATTGAGTTATAAGCTGAAAAAGTATGCAAGGAAGAAAGTATATTTCAAAATAACAATAAAGACAGCATATTTTAACAATCACGAATTAGAGAAACTATGTAAATTCACTGTGAACCGATGCCTCTGATGTAAGATCCCTTTAAGCCAAGGAGAGTGTGAGAGTCCTGCACTTCTCATCTAATATTTTTTACACAATGAAAAGGTGCTGAAAGATGTTAAAAATGTTGTGCGGCGAAATCTAGAATGCAGAGATTTACTGAATTGAGTACACTGACGTAACCTGTCTTCTGAAGAAGCCATGACATGTACGACTCATACATTCTCTACAATCAAAGAATCTTCTGTGAAAGGGAACCGAAAAGCGAAAACCAAGTGAAAAATAGACACATTTAAAGAGTTTAAAAACACTTAAAATTTTATCGAAAGACGCTGGGATAACTTTGATTCATTCTTGTTTCAAGAAATCTCTGCAAGAAGAAATGTTGTATTTTATGCTACAACAGGTTAACTGCTGTCGATTTTTAAGTCAACGTAAAATCTGTGTTTGTGAAACACTGTATATCACATAAAAAGTCGAGCGACGTGTTCTTATAGTAAACATAAATCTGGCTTTACATCAAGCTTTGACTCAGTAAAAGTTATCACATTTTTCATCACCAAGAACAATTTTGAAAAAGATAAATTTTTCAAAATTGAGATTTAAATTTACAGAATGCACGATAAGACTGGGATTTATCATTTCGGTATAATATCCAAAAAGAGAAACCAGATTAATTTTTACATTGTAAAAGAAACGAAGCCATAAACAATTCTTACTTGCCTTTAGGTTATCAAATAGTTTAATCTGAGACTTCACGTTAAAAGCGGTTGCTTCTCTATCTAAAGGTTATGTTTTTGTTACAACTAAAATATTCGAGAAAATAATTACAAACTGTCGGCGTTTGCCAGTTTTTATAATGTTTTATACAATCAAACCCGAAATTAAGGGAAATATTTGTTTGAAACTACGTTTCATCGATCTTTCTACAGATACAAATTTTTCTTAAATTATTGTAAACTCGGTCATTATTATTGAATATTTGAACATATAAAATAGGAAATGTGATATAAATTTATTAAAGCCCACTTCATTCATGTTAAAAACAAATTTTTAAAGTTTATTATTTACACAGTTAACGGGAATAAAAATATACCTTATTATCTCTGTGTATTCACTAAGCTCCATTAACTTAAGTACGAAAACGATGGCATTACAAGTTCTTGGGAGCTATTATTGTTTAATTTCAAAAGAACGCAAATCTATTTTAGCACATCATCTTTCAAAATATCATTAGTCTTAAAAATCTGTTATAAAATGTGAAATCACCTTCAATTTAACTATTTTCGATCGTTGCGATATTTGATCTATTATTTTTATTAGATAATATGAAATCATACACATTCGTTACCTATGCCAGTATTTTGTACTCCTTCGAATGATTATAGAGTCTTCTTTCACTCAGATTATCTTCATTCCAACAATCCTGTTTCTTAAATACACCATCATCCAAACGACAAAATAATTCTAACATTCATTTTTATCAAAAAATTTTCTCGTCGAATATGCGATGATTTATTAACTTTCGTAAGGCTTGATTCTATCAAAAGCACTCAATCATTTATTAGAAGAACCAGGGTTACTTCACAGTGTTTATGTGGATTTACCTCTCAATTCCATTATATCCACGTTAAGATATCGAAAGTATCAGAAATAATCTAACATAGATTTTTTTAATTTTGAAAGAAAAAATCCGGCCGTGTTATAAATCTAACCTTTTATTATTTTGCATTCTTTCGTCTAAATATTTCCAAAAGTCTTTTCAGCTAACAATAACTTTGAGAGTTTCTAACTTGAAAGCAAATTCAAACTTAGAGAAAGTTAATGATAAATACCGTACAAAAACGAAATCCACAACCAATAGTCGTCATCATTTAGAAATTATAAATAAAATTCTTCGGCTATATGAAAATATATTTTCTTAAATTCAGAAATTGAAGTTATAATTTTCATGTAAATATCCATAAAAGTTTTGGGCAATACTAATTAGTTGTTTGACTCAAGCGATTGCATCACAAAAATCAAATTAACTTTTTTCTGATCAAAGAACATGCAATTTTTATTTTGTTAACTTCTGACTATCTAGCAAGTAAGTTATATCAAAATTTTAGAAAATAATTTTTTTGAAAATCACTTATTTAACAAATTATTCGCTTGTGTTAATTTTAAAAATAACTACTACAAAAAACTAAAATGTTTTTTGATACTTTTAGCTCTGTCTTAGTCTGGTGGGATAATTTCCTACATTTCAAATAGGTTCTGTCACACTTTAAATGAAAAAAATACAAAAGATGATAAATTAAATTAATTACTCTTCGAACTCATCAGAAATAGAGTTCTTGTGAGGTTTATTGAGAATATCTGTTTTTAAATACAAATTTACAGCCTTCGTGATGGATCATTGAAGCATTAATTTTAACGTACTAAAATGCCTTTCGACATATAAATCATTATTTTTAACCTAATTTTTAAAAACTGAAATACTCTGGCATTTTTTAACTAAATTCTTCTTCGGGGTAAATCTTGGTTCAAATTCACGTCCTTCAGCCATACTTCTTTTTGATTGGTTTTTAAGATGAAATAACATGTTTGGAAAAAACTAATAAAAATGAACAGAATCAGTTTTTTAATTTTGATATTTTAAAAACTTATTCATATGTATCGTTGAAATTTTGAGAAGTTTGAAAAATCAAAGAAATGAATCAAAATTTAAGATTAACATGAGGATACTTTGGATTTTATTGGTTCTTTATTTAAATTGAATTTCCATAATTTACCTCAAACGGCTTATCATCTTTTATATAAATTTAACAAGAAATTATTAACAATTTGTTATATTTCCAATCATTAACAAAAACACATACTTTTAAAATGTGAATTAAGCTAACCGTTGTCTAAAAAACATTACTCTTTGAGAAGTAATCCAAAGTCAAGATGGAAGAATTTCACAACATGAAAGTGTATATTGGATTAGCAGTATAAATGGTGAATTAATTTTGATTTTTACAAACTCATTCAAAATAAAAACGCTTTAAATCTCAATAATCTTAATATATTTTGTTCAAAAAAAGTACAGTTGTCAAAATTATAATTAAATACTGAGACCATTTTTAACAATAGTACTTACGTATAATATGAAAATATATTGATAATTTTTTTTAATTTTATGTTTGATTCACATCGAAAAATAATTTTATAGAATTAAAATGAAATGTTTTTGCTAACAAGATTAATTTTTTTTTAATTTAATTTTTGATTTAATTATACATCAAATGAAACTTAAATTGACTGACAACAATAGCTATAAAGTTGATACATACAAATTCCCCAATTTACACTATTAATTAAAAAATGGAAAATACTTTTTTAATTTTATAATTGACATGAAGTAGAAATTTTTTTAAATTTAAAGATGTTGTATTTAATTTTACCAAATGTCTCAATTTTTTAATTCTTGAAAATATATTGATGAGTTTAAATATGTCTGATTCTATAACAAAATAAAGATCATGAAGTTATTTAATGTTACTTAAAACCAAAGATATTGAACATTAAATATTTAAATCAATATATATTCAAAATATTTTTGATTCTAAATCGTTATGACCATTTCTTTGTGAATAATTTATATTTTAAAGATGAATTTAATTTTAAAATTTATCATATAAAAATAACCGATGAGTTTTACTTTATTTTATGATTGTTAGACACATTTATCTTCCTTTCTTAAATATATTTATCAATAACGATTTTTACTTCTTTAAATTATTCATATAAGAATTTTTTTCTGAAATAATCATCATAATATCATTTATTCTTCGAAAATATATAACTAATATTTTCAAACTATCATACCCTTAATATCAAATTTGTAATAATCTTAAAAATAAAGAGAAATTACAAAAATTTTCTTTTCCTAGACATTATTGGTTCTCCATAATATCTAAAATTTATGTATGTCAATCTTCCAAAATTTAATATTATTTTATTTCAATGGTTTAATGTTGTTTTAAATTGTCAAGAATTACTTCTAATTTGTGAACGATTCTTTTGCAAAAAAACTGTTTAATTCCGTTTATATATTTATTTTATAAATATCCATGTCAAAATGAAATTATTCTTGAAATAAGATTATTGGCATAAAACAAATATCGATCTATAATGTGCCAAAATTCAAATTTATAAATGTAACACTAAGCTGCAGTATAGTAAGCAATATAAATATTAATATTATGATGTTCCACAAATATATCAACTAAAATCTGGGATATTTTTACTGCGCGTGCGTATTGAATGTTTAAACCAATATCACAACTTAGAAAACATCCATTTTTTGCTTTGTACTTGTCAAGATAAAACTCATAATCTTTTAAAATAAAAAATTTATTGTCATAAAATTAAGTTTATTTTATCAACTTATATTCGTTTGACTTAAATATCTTTAGCATTAAAATGAACTCAATAATGTTAGGCTCATATTTCTTTATAAAAAGATTTTTTTAATTTCAACAAGCCAAATACCTGATTAAAGTAATCATAAAGATACGAGAATATAAAAAACTTTACAATCTTTAAAACAGTATGATTTATATTTTAAATAATTCCATGATAAACAAAATGAAGAACATGCGTATCTTTTCGATACAACTTTTTAACCTTGATGTTAAACGTGCTTAATATCACGAAAACAAATTTAAATGTTCTTTCATGGAGTATCAAATAAATGCACTCTACACACGTCGTTTCAGTTTTTGATTTTGCTTTTGCACAGATGGTCGCATGCCAGAAATACCCTCTAAAATGCTGATCGTTGCATCTTCATATTTTTCGAGCCCCTTCATGAATATCGAAAGTGTATGATGGTGAAATCTAAAAAATGCTTTTTGTGCTCAATTCCAGCCTTCGACAGTCTGTAGTTCTTGCTACCACTTCATATGCTGTTTGGCAATGATTTCATCCTTCGATCGGAATGACTACCGGACCATGAGGCTCACTAAGTCATGCCCGTTGTCTTTCTCGAATATATGTATGTTCAAAATAAGACAAAAGCCTTGTCGTTTTCTCATTTTAAGGCTTGTTTTCGCCAAGTGTAAGAAAAGCATAAATAACATCTGAAGAAGGAACCATAGCAAAAACATGTAAATATTAAACAACCCAACTTTAATTATCATTATTTTCACAGTTAGTTTTCATGGCTTTTTCGTTTATTTTTTGAATAGTACTTGGCGCGAGATGAAAATACCCCTCAATAACAATTGAGGTGGGATATCCTGTTAGAAATGAACTTATTGCTGAACTATAATAATCAAGAAGTATTCTCTCAGTTGAATCTTGAGGAACATTTCTCTTTATTGCATCCATGATTAGATTATGTACACCTCATATTTTGTTTCGTTCAAGGCAGTACATGGCTTTAGGATTTATGTTAGTCAAGAATTCGAAATGAAAACTATATAATTGAAAAATTATCGATAGTACCATCTTGAACTTTAGACCTGATATCCAAAGTTTAGCTCTGGCTAATCCATATAATGATTCGTTGTTGCCCAACTTAACCAATCTATCAATGCTCGATTTGGAACCGTTTTAAATCATCTGTTGAAACTCATTTTGAATGCTTAATTTCATATCTGCTGGAGTCGGTGGAAGAGATCTCGAGGACTCAGGCTGAAGCCTTTGACACTTCCAGTATAATATCATCTTAGTTTACATTTTATTCGGTATGAACATGATTACGCCTGGCTTAAGTTTTGTACATACAGAGCCTATGACACATGTTATTGTTGAAGAAGATTCAGCCATGTTGTACTACGTCTTAGCCACCGCTTGTTGCCCTCACATGATTTAATTTGTACCAAAGTAATTATGCATAGGATCACAGTGGCAAACGATTTCCTTATCTTAGGTATTATCCGGCCAAAAATTTTTTGTTCTGATATGATTTGCAACGACACTGTAAATTCCCATTCTCCCATTCAGTATGTTTCACAAATCCAGATTGTTTATGTTACAAAAGCGACTTGCCTTTTGACGTAATTCCAAATTATATTTTATTGTCAATCATTTTTATATTACTATAATATGTATTTTAGAATTTTGATAAATTGCCTGTGAGTAGAGTCCTTGAGGTACGAAGTAATTTCTCAGAAATAATTTTAAAGCTTTTATTTGTTTTATCATTAAGGTTACGGTATGCCAAATAAACTTGTACAATCTATATGATAATATTTAAAAATTTCACGCAAAATTGAGGATATTTATCGCTCAGCGTAGTTATTTAAAATATTTATTTTACATATATAAATGTGGCAATAAACAAATGAATAATAAAATATCACGTTTGTTAGTGTCCAAGTGATTACGCGCCAGTTTTCTCTTTTTATAAATTGGTGCGACTTTGATGACATAAATCTTAGTAACTCTAAAATGAATGAGACCTATTTCAAGGAAATATTCTTTAGATAAGGAAAGTTGTAATATTCACAAAGTTATTTTCATCATATTTTAAGGTTTTTTCATAATTTTACAACCTATATATGTTTCATTCGAGCTAACAACAAATTAGTCTTAAAACCATTCTAAAATGGTAAAAAAAATTATGATCTCCTGTTATCAATACTTCTTAATAAGAATGAACTTCGTAAAGTGGTTAACAAAAATTTAATACGGTTTACATCGTTTAATTTCTAATAAATATATGAAGTCATTATTTTTATGCTTTAGAAGAATATTTAAAAGAATTATAAGTTATAGGTTTGGTTATAATTGTCCTCGTCCGGAATGCTTAACCTGTAATGAGTTAAATTATCAAATGAAAAATTTATTCTGTTTCGATAACAAAATCTATAGAAGATTAAGAATATAGTTCTATGCCAAAAATACCTTGATAAAATTAAGGTTAAAGTAAATTAAACCTGACAACGTGTGGATGTTTTTATTTTATTTTTGTACGTTGAAGCAAGAACAGTTCTTAAAATCTTTCGTTTGTAATTCATATACTTTATGATGCATTTTTATTTGAACTTTCCTATAAAAATAAAAAGTAGTTCTGAAAATTAACCAAATCACTTTTATTCGTTAAAGTAAGAGTTTCATTTTATTTGTTAACATTAGAATAGGATACAGAGGTTTTCTCTTTGTATGGTTGATATTTTTTGTGTTGGTTATTTACCCAGTGTGAGAAAAGTGAATATTCTTGAAGTCGTATTTTAAAATTTAAGTTGAAAAATGAGTTATGATTAAATTTTATTTATTTTAAGTGGTGGTTATATATAACGACATGCGCATCATATTGTGTTTAAAATAACATCATATTTTTCATGATGATACTTCTGCTTTAGATCTTTTTCTCCCAGTTTCTAAAAATATAAATTATGTTAATGATTGATACAGAGGCATAAATTGACAGATCATTTTAATACTTAAAAAATTTATAGTCTCTTAGGGTATGAATTCGATAATCTGAAATGTTACAAATTCATCTCAAGATGAAAATTATTCCAATGAAATATCTCAAAAAAGTATTGTCAGAGAGATAAAATCGTAATTAATCCACACAGTAGTTGAAAAATAATTTGTATATTTTAACTTCAAAGAGGAATTTTTTAATTTTAATTATGTTGGGATCAGATATAAAAAATTTTCACCTTAAATCAAAGTTAAAGTTGTTTTTTGAAAACATCGAAAAATTATTTCTTTGATAATTTCAACGAATTTATTTCCGTTACGAATGGAAATTTAAGTATAATTGTATAAAATAAAACCTTATAAACTAATTTTTTTTTCATTCGGATGAATAAAGTTTCATTACCAAACTCTATTAGAGTTGAGAAATAATATTGAACCCACAGATCATTGAAATTTTTAAATGTATATTTTTCAATATAATACTAAAAAAAAAAATGTAAATTTAACAAAATTAAAATCAAAAAACAGTTAAAATAATAAGAATAGTACACAAGAGTTATGGAATATTTTTAAAGTTTCAAAGATAATATTTTTGATGGTCAGAGTTTCGATGAAGGTTCGATCGTACATTTTAGTATACTTAAAAATAAAAAATCTTCGGGGAAGCCGAGGACAAATAAACTTTCATTGGGTGCAAGATATATGGTTTCTCTTGTTAAAATATTTCTCATTAATGGCTCCTGCTCTACTCAAGAGAATTGAACAATTCTTATTTAAATTACTTTAACTTACATCTAAATAGTCAAGAAAATTATATTTCTACAGTTACGTCAGTATATCGTTAGAACTCAATATCATATTGTTTCATCGAAAATCTGGGAATAAGATTTTGAGACTATTTATATTTAGGTTCAAAAAGGTTTTATTGATCTAATAATTTTTACCAAAATTTTGTTTTTATGATCAAAAGAGAATCTATTTCGAAACAAAAATATCTTCATATTTTTAAATGTGAAAGTATTTTTCAACCTAATGAATGTAATTTTAACTTATTTGGTCTTTATATTGACAGAATAAATTCATAAGATATTATGAATGGCTGAAAATATAAAATATTCGAATTCTGATGAAAATATTTTTCTTGATCGTGAAAAATCTTGAAAATATACAATGTTGAAATTACAGTAAAAAAATTTAATATTTTTAATTGACCGATTTATGTAAAAATTTTGTATTTGTAATGATAATTTCACAATTTCGTAAAAATATTAACTTTGAAAATATTTTTCGTTTTTCTGAAATAAGTTGTTTTGTACTATTGAAAGATGTTAAAATTAACCACCCCATTAATTTTTTGACATTTAATCTGGAAAAGTAAAAAAATTGATTCATTATTTTTCAAACAAACTAAATCTAAAACATACTTCTTCAGAATTAATATTAAGAATACTTTGTGGATTCAAGGTTATTTAAGTCATTGTTCTAACTTTTTTATAACTTAATACATTGATAAAAAGTTTCATGAATTTTGGGCGGAAAAAAAGGAAATATCAGAACATGAGAAGTAAAAAAACTTTTTATTTATTATAGATTGGGAAGGATGAATAAAACTTCGTTGACTATGCTTAAATATTTCATATTAAGTAAAACGCATCAATCAAGGTGAGAAAAAAATCTCTCGATAAATTTATATCGTTTTGGTTTAAATAATAAAGTGATAAATAACCCCACGTTTAAAGAAAATGTATAATGGAGATAATGTAGGCCAAGTTCGAATATTTGGTCTCAAAAGCATGTTAATCAAATAATACTATACTGGCAGCAAGGTTATTCTTTCAACTATATGGACTCGATTCAGTACCATGTGTCGATTGAAACTAATTAAACAAAAAATCAACAAAAGAACATATTTAAATGAATTGAATTCACAAAAATTATTTTGAATAGAGGATGTTTGATGGGAACCACTATAGGGGCGTTTCTATATTCTACAACTTATGACGAAGATAATTCTCACTTCTACCCCTAGTGGATAAAGTAGATAATTATTTATTTAAAGAAACTTCATGTCAACTTGATGAATTCAGAGATAATAAATATCACATTTAGTTGAGATTCCTCAAGCTAACCAATTGGCTCTGATTGAATTATTATTCGTGATCCCGTTTATGTTATAACCAACCATAATAATACTCAATTTGAGGACTATAGATAATAGATTATCGATGTTAATGATTGTAAACAGTATGAATATTATACTGAAATGTTGGTTATGGCAAATAATTCTTTTGCTAAAAACGGTATTATATGGTCAAAAGTGGGTTATCATTAAAACATATCCATGGAATGTTTTGGAGTTACTACAGGTATTTATAAAGTGTCATGAAAAATAATGTGACAGCCAATAATTAGTTGAAAAAAATTAAATTATTTTTATCTTTTTCTCAATAAAAATATTTAATTTTTACATATCTTCGAGTTTAGAAGTCTAAAATCATAATAGTTGAGTTTAAGAATATATTGTCAAAAAATATCTCATATTCCCAATTTCAAACTTTGATTATAAGATTTCAGATCATATTTGGCATTTTGTCTCACGAAAAAATATTTTTAAGAGAAAAATTGAGAATTTATAATTATTTTGATATTTAAATGTGAGTTATTTTAAAGCAATAATTTGAAGTTTTGACGTATTTTTAATGAATAAAAGAAATTTGTAAAATAAAATTTAAAAATAAACCGATTCAGTCTTTTAATATAATGTAAGTTGTTGCACAACTATAGTCCCGAAAGTTAAAACTTATAAATATTCATAAAATTAGTTTTTAATATTCAAATTCTTAACTGTCTAAAATATAACTATCTTAAATTAAACGAGTAATTCATACCGAGCAGTCTCATCATATAATGATATTTAGGTTGATTTATTTTACTTAAGAATAAATTGAGAAATTCACTTTTCAAAAATAAATTAAGACAGGAAATGTGGCTAAAATATCTTAAATTATTTATAAGTAAAAATAAAAAATAATTTATAAAATATCGACAGACAATATGAAATACTTTTTATTTAAAAACCAAAAATACCAACTATTTTCTCTAAGAAAAGATAACTAGATAATTTATAACCAATATAAATGTTACAAAATAGATCAGCTGACATTCTATATTTGATTAAATTAAATCACATAAAGATTATTTTAAATTCTTAAGAATTATGCAACCTAATTTTTTGTCCCATTTTATGGGTAGGTCTAATGAACTAAGATATTTCTTCAATGTTGAGTGGATTTAAAATATCTATAAAATTATATAAAGATAAAAGTTAAGGGTATCATTTTTCAAACTCAATATATTTTTAATTCAGATTTATATAATCAACTTTGAGAATATAAATATTAAAATAAAATTGCAGAAACACTCGTATGAATAATTTATCGATGTATAAAATGTATAACTTACCCAAGAACATAATTGCAGATAGATGTCTTCAAAGATTATAAATTAAATTTCATTATATTTAGAAATTTATGCGCCTTCAATGGTAAGAGGTGGGTGGGCTTTCAGAGTGAACGGGTGTAGATAGAAGTTTCTTACCTATTGTGACTGAGTGCTGAGGCCTCTCTTGTTTAGTCTTAACGAGAAGCGAAGAGACGTAGTTACTACCTGGGGAGTCACTCACGCGTCGGTAAGGTTGCCACAGAGATGCAAGGAGGGGGAGTTTTTAGATGATGAGAGTCCAGTATTACACGCCAGTGGTTATTTACGTCTGAAAGAAGCTGCAGGTTGAGGATGAAGCGTGGAATGGCAAAAGCTAGCCTTCAGAGCCTCACAAGAGTAAGTAAAAACACTAAAATTCTGGTACGATTTAGGACAGGTTTTATTTATTCTTCACAAAAAACTGACAACTACGACAAAGAAAAAATTGGTGTAAAATAAAGCAAGACTATTGTTTCACAGTTATGTGATATCTGGTTCGTTTTGGGAACAGTATGATATTAATCATGTGGTTATCAATGTCTTATTTTGTGGGCTTAATGAAAAAGGTATTGTTTGATGATACTCATGACGTCATAAAAATTTTAAATTAACATATTTCTTCACGTCGTCAAAACCCTGCTTGATATCAATGCTTTAAGTTAGTTGTTTCTGGTATATTTCGGCCCGTAATTTTTAAATTAATTTTATCAAAACAAGCTTAACTGTTTTTTCATAAGAATACTCTCTTCGAGTGCCTTAGTTAACGAAATGGATCAAGTTATCGTACAAAAATAGGTATCACGACGAGAGGAATCATCGAATGATTTCAAAAAAAATCTAACAGTATCAACTATAAAAACAAACAATTTTCAGTCCTGATAAACGGCTTAAGCCCCTTAAATAACTTTTTGCTTAAATTTTTTGTGTAGGCATAATTTTCATCTAAATATGATGAATTATTTAAACTATTAATCACCTTTCACTAAATAGCTCATTTTTTTGACGGTTATGAGCTGGTAAATGAAAAAACATTAGTTATGGGAACATAAAAAATTACAAATCTAACTAACTGATTGATTAATGTTTAAAGTAAATATTTATACATGGTACAGTGACTTTCAGTTAATCCCAGAATGTAGTGCCAGTTGTCGAACCAAAGTGGAGTAACATCAACTACGTTCCCGTGACTCGACTCAACGATTGAATAATTTTTGTTCTTCAAATTGTATATTTGAATCTATTTAACTGCAAAGATTACAGCTCTTTTATCCTCGTTGCCAAATGCGGCACATAAATCATCGTCGCGGTAAGGTGAAAATAAAGTTGCTCGACTTAAAAAGTTGCAGGATAAACTCCCATCCAAACTGGTTTTGAGGTTGAACATAAATTGCTTATTTTCGTTGTCAAACATGGTCTCTGATAGCTCACCAACCTTCGATTAACAGTTTAAAATACTAGTAACTGGCAGGTTTTAAGGGAACCTTTGGGTCGTTGTGAAACGATGCAAAACTCGTGCTTTTCGTCAGTTCCTACAGAAATAATCTGTCCAGATGGTTGCAAAATGAGATGATCTTTTGGCTGGTCGGCCTTTTTTTCAATGAAATAGACCTGCTCGAACGTCGAGGCTATCAAACCACTCAACCTTCATGAGAAATATAGCTAACCATTCAGAGTTTGAAGTTTTAACTTTTATGGGCTTGATCGAAACTATTGGAGAACCAGGCCTGTTTTGAAGCTCGGGAATATCCGAGCCAAGTTTGATGGTTTGGAAAGGATCAACCGTGTTTCGGATGTCGAACGTCGCCACCGTACCATCTGCTAATCCCCCGTATACGATTGTTTCAGAATCAGCATCCCATGTGCAGCTCCAAACGGGATTCGAGTTAGAGTACCTTCGTTTAGAGAATCTCGAACTCTTGAACGAGGGAATCACTGTTTAAGTTCGTGATCTTAATCGACTTATCGAACGAGCACGATAGCAAGTTGGAATGGTTAAATGTTGAAATTGACATATCCCTTATGGCTTGTTTGTGGAGTTTAGCGTAGTTAGTGTTGAAGTTACTCGTGTTCAGAATTTCAAGATTTAGCTTTGATTAGAAATGTTTGTAACTTTGCAAATTCCAAAGCCAGGAAACAAAGTAGGATTTTCAGAGCATTTAGACACGAGAACAAGTTTGTTGGATGGGTGAACACACATTATTCTGCATTTTTTCTGTTTACATATGAGGAAGTCTTTATATTCAACGTAATTAAAAGATGAAATATTTTGTTCAAGATAATCGATTTTGTTGTGTTGTCAGAACACTCAATTTTCTCTTGAGTGATTGACGTTCTTTTTTCAAAACTTCAATTTCTGTATTCCGTATGTTCAGTTGTAAATTTATTTGTTGTAAAGTTGCTTCGCATTTGTTTCGTTTAGTTCTTTCATCACTTATTTCAACCTGAAGCCAAAATAATTTAGGATGTTTACTTCTCGATGACAGAATTGTCTACGGCAGACAGATTTGTGATATACAAATTTATTATATCTGTCCGACGAGCTTTTGTATTACACTGAGGACACGTTGGGATATTTTTCAATCTCGAGCTTAACCATCTTTCAATGCAGCTATTCATAAATTATAAAAATGTTATCATTTTGACTTTAACCAGTAAGTGTAAATAAAATATCGTTTTGGTTTAAAAGTTCCATGAATTATAATTTTAAAATATTGAGTTATGTTTTTAAAATAGTTCTGATCAATAGAATGGTTAGTTAGTGTAAATAATAACGTTTAGCTTGAAATAATTTTGCGCTTCAAAACTGGAATTATATATGAATATAATTTACAAATAATTCGGCTGATTCTTCATTTTATTTTATTTGTGAGATTTAGTCTCAAAATTTCATTCAAGTTGATAAAGAATATTTTTTTAATTACAATATAAAAAAATTCCCGTTAAATATAAGTTGTGTGTTAAAATTAAATAAGATAAAAAAGAAAAAATACAGATAACCGCCTTAATACATGTAAAATGCAACGCTAATTTTCGAATGATTTGACTGGCAAATTTCAACATTTTCGTTGAAATCTCAAAAAAATTTAAAGGTTTCGGTTTCATTCCAAATCATAAAAATAAAGGTAAAATTATATATTTAAAATGATCAAAAGATAAAAATAATATTACGTTATGGAATAACTGTCAGAAATTATTTGATACGTTTTTTATTTCAATTAGTAAAATAAAAAATCGCTCTTGATCTATCGATATTATCAAGTAACTAACAAGACGAGTATAAAAATAGTAATTTAGTTTGCCTGAAATATTTGAAATTATAATATTTCTGAAAATATAAACATCAAGATTTTCATGTATATTTTTAAATATCAACAATTTAGATTGTAAGATTAATTCCAGATAATTCATCTTTAAATACAATAAAAATTTTCTTTACTAATTTTTAGCATTGAAATATTTAATGCTTTTTATGGTACATACCGATGAATTTATTTAAAATATAATGATTATATCGGAACAAAACAGCAACGAAATAAAAATCTGAGGAAAAACTCAGGTAAACAGGCAGTATAAATGATTTTGGATTTTAATTATGGTCCTTATAATTTAAGATGACTGCATGCGAAAAACGTTCAGTGTATAAAGAGGGAACAATAAAGGTTGAATTAGGTCAAGAATTATTTGAAGAAGCATAAAATATATAAAATGGAAAATCTAAACCAAACTTAAAGATAACCTTGGTAAAAAGTATAAGTATGTTCGAATAATTCTTTTTAGTTACCTTCTTCCAAAGATATGACCACATTTTAATGCGCATATGCGATGGGATCCCAAATCTGTCCAAGATTCTAGACATATAGAGCAGGTGTTTTTCTGAATAATGCCGAAGAATACCTCTTCATCTGATATTTCAACACACTGGGCCTGATTTTCGATAGGATTTTCCTGTGGTTGAAAATTAGCTGTTTCAGGTTCAGAGAAGGTATCGCTTCCTTCCCAAGGTTCGTCAACAGAAATAACATCACTTGAATTCATAAGAATAAATTTATTCCATAAATAATTTTGAAATCAATGCATAATAGATCGATTTTTGCCGGTCATGCGCGAATAATTAGACTACACCATCAAATGAGGCAAACTTCTCAACTATTAACTTTTTCAATAGAAGCGCCGGTAAAAGCGTGGATTATTGACCAGTATTATTCAATTATATAGTATATAAGAAAAATAAATATGATACTTTTGCACAATCCCGTTTGAAGCAAACTTGTATATTTAATGTTATAGCGTTGCTAAATATGGTTGCATATAAATATATAAACATGCGCGAATTTTATTCAGCATAACCGTTTAAAATCCTCGAATATCTTTCGGAGTTGAATTAATTATAACACTAATCCTTGTAAAGTACATAGTAACTGATTCTTATTTAAGCGCAGAAGAATTTTTCCACTCGACTCTTCACATCCAATTAGCAATTCATTAATTTTTTAATATCTCGGGAAATTTGCAAATATTACAAGCTTTGATCATGTAGAAAGCTTTGATGAACTTAAAATTTTAAATCTGCTGAATTAGGCTATTATTTTTAATTTAGGTTTATTAAGTGTCAAGGTTCATCAATAAAACAGAATAACTATGTTCGTTTTCTTTAGACCATAACAACAATTCATACGTTTTAGATTTCTTAATCTCATGACATTTTTAAGATAAACTGAGTTATGATCTCATAAGTTTGGTCGACAGAACGTACAACACGTGTTACCAAATTTAATGAAAGTAAAAATCGCATATTCAAAAATCATGTTATTTCGCTTATTTTGAAATGATTTTATCACCCTAACATGAGGTTAAGGCTTAATTTTGAAGACAGAATATACTTAAATTATTAACGTATTCGATGAATTTCGCCGTTAATTCAAAAATTAAAAATATAAATAGCTTTTTCAAAATGAACAAAAATTATTTGAAATCGACAAAAGAGAAGAAGTTAACAAGTAAGCGATACCTTTTCATACATATGAGATTGGCAGAGTGAACAATAAAATGGGAAGTTTTTCTGTTTAAAGTATATTTATCAATACTTAGAATATAATTAGTAGTTTATTGTATTTTGGTCAATAAAATCGATAAAAGGAATTAATTTTTGTAAATTTTTCAAATAGGTTTCATAATAGAGAAAAGATTGAGTATTTTAGCTTAAATGAGACTGATTGGAATTAAGTTTTATATCTTCAGGCTGAAACGTTATATAAATAATATTATTGGTGTTTCCATCAATTAAATGGTCTCTAAAATTAGGGAAATCAAAATCAAATTTAATGAAACAATTCGAAAAGAAAATTCATGAATTTGATAGATTTATTCAAAAACTATTTTTATATTTTCAGAATTCTCCGAATAAAGTAACTTTTCGATGTAAAATTATTCTGTAATAACAGGCTTATTTAATTTTTCTTCGTGGCCTCATCAAATTTCTCAATTATACCAACCTGTAAATACCATTTAATTGAGATTTAAAAGCGGGAAAAATGTCAAAATATATTTTATAATATAACTTCTATCAACATGTCCTATTCCAAGCCTCGATTTTGTTAAATTTTACCATTATTCTTTATTAAAGTATATGCTCGAATTTTTTGCATAAATATAATCTCTAATAAGTTTCTGTTAAGTATTGTTTCAACGTTCGAGATTTAATGCCCGTTCTTTTATACTATGGATAAACAGACTTTGTTTATTTGTTGAAATATTTTCTAAATATTTATGTTTCTCGCTGCAATATCAGAAACTTTAGAAAATGAACCAGATGCACTTTTGTCATTTCATAATCGAACAGCTATAAAGAATTCGACTTCGTAAATAAAACCATTTTCTGTTTCCAAACTATGGTAACAATAAGCATATTCTATTATTCGATCAAAAACTCTCTCAGAGTTCCTAAAAATAAATAATTTAACTTTTTTGCTTGTCAGTATATGGAAGTTATTTAGGCATATTTTCACCACTTTTATTAACCTTAAACAACAATTGTTTCTAAAAGTAAGAAATTAGGATGTATAATCGTTGGCAATCGTTCGCGTAAATAATAAGGCATTTTCTTCATATTATTCAGTTAAAGGGCTCTTCTCTCCTCCTCGTTCATTGGTATGTTCATGTAGAGTTTGTATGTATTCTCGATACTGATGTAACTGTAAAGTTCTTCTAAACATGTAATCAATGTCTGAAAGTGACTATCCTTCATTATTTTGATACTATCCTTTACCAATCATCATAGACTTTTTTCTCAAGAGCAAGACGACTGCAATAGGTGTTGGCCTCTTCCAAATGAGGTTTAAGTGCATGAAAACAATTCGATCCTACTCTGCACACTAGTTTTACGCCGTTCAAGCCCTACCAATGATATAAAAAAAATTTGGACAATTAACTCGGCTCAAGTAATGTGGAACTCGGGAAAATTCAAAGCCTACCTCTCCTTGGCCAGTTTGAGCCTCCTTATACTTGGGAACATTGGTTCTTTGAGAATAAACGTCATTTCTTACCTTTTCTTAGAATTTTCGACAAAGAGCCTGTCTTACTCTCTCAAATAAGTTAGAAACTTTACGTAATGATACTTTTCTCTTCGCGAACCCTCACTGATCCACACTAAAGACGAACAAATCACACCATTAGACTCTTCGGATAACCTTTATGGGTTTCCTCTTTAATTTTAAGTTCAGTTTTCTTTTGGTCGTTTATTTTTCACTGGTAAGATCTACCGCCTGCTAACAACATCATTTAATTTCCATGTATGTAATCTTTACATCGTTTTCTAGTCTTTTGTTAGTTTTTGTTATGTCAAATAAACTTTGTGGTAATTTATTTTTGCGGTTTTATTTTTTTTGGTTTTTAAAGTTACGTTATTGATAAATAACTCTTATAAATTCTTGTTATTTTTTCGGCCAAACTCTGATAAGCTTGATAGTATTATACGTTTGCTTGATACTTCTGTGTGAGAAAAGAAGCTATCATGTGGTTAATGCCTTTTCTGACAAAATGACAGGATAAAGTGGTAAAAAATCCAATATTATACGAAAAAAATGTCATTAATTTTAAATTTTTGAAAAGTGGAAAATTGGATGAATTCATTTAAATATGACGCGCACGAACAAGGCCGATTAATTATTTATCAAGCTCCCATCTTTTGAGGTCGATGTATTGATAGTCTTTAATACGAAACCAATTTTTGTCAGTAATAGTTTCGTCGCCATTTAAAGATGTTTGATTTAAGTATTGAATATTTAAAAAAATTATATTACGTTCCATATTATTCTGTAAATTAAAGAGAATTTTGTTGATAGATCGTTCATTTTCGATCATGATCTTCAAAATTCCGCATAAATTTTTTCCTGACTAATACGCATCCTCATTTCAATAATTCAAAATAAATTATGGTTTTTTAACTAAACTTGAAAATTATGTTTATAATTATTGGCTGTAAGAAGTTTATTTAAAACTCATAAATATTAAACCAAACTGACAAAAGGATTAAAATATTTTCAAAATAGTTTGCTTTAGTTGATATGATAAAATCAGAGACAGTTGCAAAATCAAAACCGCTTCACTCTGGCAGCAGTTGAAATGACAATATTGGCGTCATCAATTTCGTATTAAAAAATCTTTATTTTCGAGTTATTTCTACATGTCAGCTCGCATAGCACGGCTCGAGGACAGAAAGACAAATTTGAAGATTTTTATAAATTCATTGAGAAGTATAATTATTGATATTAGTTAAGAAAAAGAGATAATACTGCCACTACACCGATATCTGGAATGAAAAAAACCACACTCCGATTTACAGTGTGGAAGTTGATAAATATATTTATCTAAATCTTATTTTCCAAAATTAAACTACTTATATTTTCTAATACTTCTAATTTCAAAGGTTCAAATTTGTATTTTATTCTGCTTTCATATTTAAATTCTTTCAAAAACAGGTTTATTACTGGTGTTTTGGAAAACGACCGAAAACGATGTATAACGATCAGTTTTATGTCTAAAATTCAGGCCAAGTAATTTCGGCCTTTGAAATTTTGATATGAAAGAACAGAATATCACCCTTTTATTTGTTTTTGTATCAAATTTTAAAACAAACTAAGACTAATTTTGATATTTTTAACCATTGATAACCTAACAGACGACTTTTATGGTTGAACTATATACTTGTGAAGATAGTTCCAGTTTTCAAAATTCTAACGATTTTTTAACGTGCAAGGCGCTAAATAGTTTATCTTAAGTATAAAATATCACAAAACAATATTTTTTTACTGTTAGCTAAATCTTGTTTTGATCAATATTTCTTTCATATTCCAGTAAAAGTGTTAAAATTAATGTAAAATCTAAAAGAATCATAGTAAAGAGTTTCAGACTTTTCTATGATTAACATATTGCTGAACGCACGTTTTAAGCTTTATCAACAAAATAAATGAAAAGGATCTGCTGATAAGATAGTTTTACCTCATTCTGATCAATTTTACTTTTACCTCAAAGTTAGTTTTGCAAGACTTAATATCTAAATATGAGAAGAAAGTTGTCGCATTCTTTTAATTCTTAACTATCATAAGTTTGTTAGGTCTGGCACAGCTAAAAATCGTTAAAATTTTATTGACATGCGCGCCATGCCTATAGAATCAGCTTTTAGCATTCAATTGTAGATTCTTTTTACTTTGCAATGAGATACATCTAGATTATTTCTTATTGGAAATCAGACATCATTAACACTAAATTAAAGACTTTCGTTGAATCTCTGATGGTGTTTGATCTGATAATCTTGGATAAAATACTCACAGATATTTCTGAGTTTTAAGCAAAACGCACAGATGCTCGAAACCCAACAACTCCTTTAAGAATGTAAGATTATTGCGCTTTTAAAATAGTATAATTCTGGTCGTATTATGCACATTGATATTTCGAGGTATGTTACACCCTTGAATTAAAAAAAAATTTTGAATTATTTTAAAGTTCAGACGGGAAAAATTGGAGAATTTAAAACTCGTAATTCCCCGGATTATACGAAGCACTTCAGTTTAATCGATAAATTTGACTAAAACCCTCTCGCTAACAACATTTTTAAATAAAAACAGAATTTCGTAAAGAATAAATTTTTTAACTGAGTCATGATAGGCCAGAAGACGGGAATGCGATTATAATCATTGATTTGGAACGATCTAACGATTTAATAGTTTCAAAGAAATAACCAAATGATATATAGTTGGTGGATAAGGTCGTATGATTGAATAATGTGAACGAATTTATATAACTACAAGGTAAAAGATAGAAGGTGCGTGGTAATTATAAAAATTTACTTGTGAATTTATTCTTCAAACGAACATTAAATATCGGTAACTTTTCGTATTTAACATAGTTGGTTAGCGCGATTGCGCAATTTAAAGTATCAACGAGCATTATCCTTTCATGAATTGTGACAAATATCAAAACAAGCAAATAATAAAAACTTATTCGGAAGTGATTCTAATTTGAAACTTTTCGTTAAGAAAGTTGTTTTATTTTTGTTTTTTAGGTTACCTGATATAATTATTGGTTTTGTGGAGATTTCTAAAACACAAGTGTTATCATTTTAATATCCTGTTAAGAATTTTACATCTTGTGTCGAGATAAAAATTTATAGACTTTTAAAGTTTATTGTTATCACTTTTTCAAGCAAAACAATAACCTTGAATAATATTTTTGGCCTATGCTTTAACATGTTTTTTATGCAATTATTTTTCATAAAAATTAACTGCGGTATTTTATCTTTATGATGATGAACGAATATTCACAGAGTACCATACTTTAAGGTTGATGTGCTCATCTGTCAATTTTCTACCCTACATTATATCAGTTCCTCATTCTTATGTACTTTAAATAAATCAACAGATTGAGATTAGTTTTCCGAGGGAGATGTTTCCTCTTGATATCACACCATAAATATCACTTTGGAAATCAATAAGCATAAAATTAAAGAGATTTTAAAAATACCTGCATTCCTTTTCAGTTTGTTTGGTAGTATTTAATTTTTAAAACCTGAGTAGTGTTTGATCACAGAATCACAGCTCTTGAAGTGCAAAAAAAGCTTGTTTTTATGCTTTTCCATCAATAAAATTTTCAGGGAAAATCAATTTTTCCAAAGAACTTCCAGAAACTTTAAAATAAACCATATTTTTTATCAATAGAATACCGTGTATACAGGCGTAAAATTCTTCATTCAGATGTTTTTACGATTGATAAATTTTCACGATTTTATCAACAGTAAAATTACTCTTTGTTTCAAAATATTTTTTTCTTCTACAAAATTTAGTAACTGTTTATCTTTAGTTTGTTGAATACAAAACCGTTGTTGATTTCTACAATCATGCGCAAACGTTAAATTTCTTTGTTTTTCGCACGTTAGCTATTCATTCTAAGGATGAATAATATAAGCAGATACATTTCTAAGCGTTTCTATTTTCAAATTAAAAATATATTTCTAAAGAAGTCACACTTTTCAAGCTAGATATCACGTTCTCAAGTAATCATCAATAAATTACAAACATAAAAAGCTGAATTTGGAATTATTTAATTATTTTAGGATCAGATAAACAAATTATCAAGTCAAATGCTCGAAGTACTTCTGCAATACAATGAATTAAGCGTGTTTCATTATTCGCCAGCCAAGCATATAACCGTTAAATATAAACCGCGTCTATGATTTGATTTCCCATGATTCTAATCTGGATCCAAAAATACGAAGGAGAAAGGTTTGGAGTTCACATATCCAAAAAATCGACTTTCGGAAATCTTAAGAAAAGCATTAAAAAAAAACTAGGTTTAGATTCCGCAGACTATACACTTTGGTTCAATGACCTAATTAGGGCCAACTGTAGACGTTTAGTCGATTGTAAAGTTGAAGAGGGCTCTATTTTATACGTGCAAAACGTAGTATGGATGAAAGCTTATATAGAAGACTTTAAAAAAAAATAAAGAAAATCTAAATAATTTTTATTTTTTCGTTTATATTTCTTTGTTTTTTAAATTATTTTTTGGTAAATAAAACAAAAATACAAAAAATTATCACAGGTAGAATCATGTAATCCTTAAGCTCTTCTTAATCATGATACTTTCTTTGATTTATAAAGGAATCTTTTGACTAGTTCAAAGCTCATTATTTTGGTTTTACTGAACGTTAGGTAACCAAAATATAGACAGCAAACAAGGCTCGCCTTTCAAAAAGTTAAGACGGATACAATTCATCTGATATGTCCATTATAAAAACTTTTTTGCTTAACCTCTGTTCCTTCACCAATACTTGTCGTTATGATTCGCTAAAAGTCTCATTTCACGGTCGTCTTAAATAAATTATCTTGCAACAAACTTCACATCTAGCTTATAAGATACTTTCATCTTCAAAGACCGGAGGACATTTACACCAATTTCGAATTAATTTATAATCATCTGTAGAGTTTATGATTATTTTACATACGATTCTTAGTTTATAAAAATTGTGCCAATATTTTGTTATGAAAATGCGTACTTCTCTTCTAATCTCAACGCTTGAACAAAAAGGATTTCATTATCTTCCAATTTGATACTCTTCTAAAAAATTCTTATTCTACTTTTGCGCAATTACTAATTTAGTAATGGCTTGCGAGAAATTTTATAATCTTGTTAGTATTTAACCATTAAATAGTAATTTCCTTCTCGATCAGATATTTAAACTCAACCTTCTCAAGTTGTTTCTAATTATTCATAGAAATAATCAGATAAAGAAACAGAACGCGAGGCCCAACCCATTTCATCAGACAACTAATTGAACGATTTTAAATGTAAAATTTTTATTTAATAGTTTAAAGGACGAAAAAATTGTGATTTATCATATCAAAACATTTTCAAGGATATTTTTGCGTTTTCTTCTATTTTAAAATGAATAAAGTCATGATCTCGCTAAATTTTGATTTTAGTAAATGCGCATGTATTTTGAACACAGTATTCTATTCATGATATATTTAAGCATCACTAGGAAAGTTGAATCAGAAAATCAATTTTAATATAATCATATTTCTTTAATATAGTTATATTTGTTAAACCAATCACGTCTTTCGTGGTCCATTAAAAATTGAAAACATGGTATTCAAAGGTATTATAATTTAAAAAATGAAGCAGAGGTGTATTTGCTCTTATGGTTCGAAAATAGGTTGAGAATTATACAATACCCTATTTCAAGTGTTTGCACTAACAAATGGTTTAAATTGCCAAACGGAGCAACCTAAAAAGCAGAACTTTGAGGGAAAGCCAAATATATAGGGGAAATATTTTTGAAAAAAGGCCTTGATAGGGTTTGTTCATTCTTGCTCGACAAAAAATAGGATCAAGCTTACAATTGCCATATTGGCTCTTTGAACTTCAGTTTTCCAGTAGGATTAACAAAGTAAAGTCCAAGGCAGGTAGGATATTTTTCAGCTTACTCTATATTTTTAGAAAGATCACTTAGATGCCCAGCTTTTTTATTATTTGATGATAGATCAAAATATTTAATCTTAAAAACAATTTCCATAAATTTACGAATTGTTCCGGACAATATAAAAAACATAAAATTGTTTTTTTGTCAAACAACGAGAACACATTCCATTTTATTTTTAAATATGCTTTTAACAGAAATAATTTAAACATTTAGGCTCTCTTTAAGGTGTTAGAAATATGAGAATTTCTCGTGTACAGAATTTATGATTTTGATCGTCTCAATGAATCTGATTAACTAAAAATGAATGTGCGTGTTTAGTTATGCATGCTTTTACCGCCTATCGAGTCGCGATGTAATTTTGTGAATATGTTTGTTGAGCCTTCTGAAAAATTTCTGTGTCAAGAGTTGAAAATTCACTCATTTCACATAAATAGCTGTACGCAGCCTGTTTAAACTGCAGAAAAATATCGTTTTGTATTCAGCACTTCAGTAGAAATAATTTTCCATATGCTGTTTTTGTTTCATAGCCACTTCTACCATTACTACGTCTAATGTTGCTTTTTTAATTTGTTTTTTCGATTTCTATTCATGTGAAATTAAAATTCAAGCAGTTAATTTTTTTGAGGGACGTTGTTAGACTGAGTCAAAAAGCAACACTGGGTACAATTCACAAATTCTTTTATAAATTAAGAAAATTTAATTGGTTCAGAAAATTAAGTGATGAGATTCAAAAGTGTTTAATTGAGTTAAATTTTAAAATAGAAAAAACGCATGTTCAATTACATGTTATTTTGCGCTAAATCTTTATTGAATAAATTTTCTATTCAAATTATCAGTGGTTTAACCAAAAAATAACCGTTTTCACAATTCTAAATTTAGCATTAAATACACGAGAAACTGTTAAATAACGGGTTTTTGAAATAAAATTTTCTGTTTATTTTTTAAACGAGTTTTGCTTCGTTTTTAGTGAAAACGTTGTGTAGGTTTAATTTTAAAAACTCAACTTATTTTATAAATTTTGACTGAATTATCTACTATTTATTTCAAAAATAGATGAAAACGTTAAATTCCGAATTTTCGGCTATTATGGGAGGTTGCGTGTTGTTTTTTTGTGAATAGTACTTTCTCGCAATGTATTGAAGAGGGACGTAGAAGTAGTATTTTCATAAAGCATTCAATGGAATTATAGCTTTGTAAAATTTTCATTGGATATAAGAATGATCATTCGAGTCAAATTTATTAAAACATTTAAACAGGCTTACCTTAAAAATATAAGGAGGATAAAAATTATTTTTTCCAACTTATAGCATACGATTGGTCATAACTATGTAACTAAGCCGTCAAAAATTGTAAAATCATAAAATGAGTAATTAAAAGAGGAAATATTTGTGTGTTGAAAGAAGACGTTCCTCATAAGTGTATTCACTTTCAATTAATTTGCGTCATTTGACTTTTCAAATATAGTGAAATTCTTGAATGTCGCGATTTTTGAAAAAATAAAACTATCTAATGGTTCTCTTAAAAATATGTATTGTTTTTCAGCTAAATTTTATCGTTTTTTTCTATTTTTACATAAAATTAATATTCTCATTAAAAATCCATTTAAATTCGATTTAAAATTGAAAATATTACATACGCATCGGAATATAAAACTTATACGATAGATAGAGCTAGATATACATTCATTAATATTTTTAACAATTACTTTAAGTGAAGGGAGACGAAATCTAACTCGAAGTTTTGGTTTTCCCTGTCTTGTTTCTAGGTGAGTCCGTGTGTGTTATCTAATTTGGTGTTTGAATTCAGTCAACTACAAGAATTATTTTGCTGAAAAACGCCCTTATATTTAACTATTTACATTGAACATACTATTATTGTTATTGTTCGTGTGATATTCAACTTGAAGAACAAAGGATAGTAGCAGAGTTTAAGTCAGCAATGCCTTCAGTAGAGTCGGATTTTTTCGTTGAGAGTCAGACAAAACCGTAATTATCAATCGAAAAACAAGTACGATTGACTAATTATTCCATGAGTCAGATGGAAAATACTTGCAAATCGTATCCCCTATGGAGGAAAAATATCGCAGAGACAAGTTGATAAAGCTTCACTTTCCCAGTTTTTGTATCGATTTCTGAACACTTTAATGAAACGACATATAGGCGAATGATTGGTATATGTGAACAAAATTATTTTTTAACGATAAATTTAAAGATACTTCACCCCGTTGTTTAAACTGGAATATATTTATACGTCGTAAATGCTTTTTTAAAATGTAAAAGTTTTCACCGGAGTATATTGTAATTTGACGAATACGCAAGCGTGATAGATAATTGGTTATTACATACTCAAAAATATCATCATCCCTTAAATGAGCCTGATCTCCCACTTTTCATCAAAATTGAATAGCTTTCCATTTCTAGTTATTATAGTTTTAACCTTCCGTGTCAAACATCATCTATTATTTAGATTTTAAATAAAAGTAGAATACGAATGCGTACGTTCAATGAAATGTTTATGACGCTCCAGCCATCATGATTTTTGTTAAATTCAAGGTGTGTATTTAGGTTCACTGTTTTAACTTGGATAAATCCTAAGGTATCTACAAACTTGGATGGAGACTGCCAAAAGAATCGACTTATAAGTTATTTTGATCTTTGATACGTTATTATTTTCAAAGTCGTCATGTCTCAATTCAAATATTTATTAATTAATACAACGGAAGAAGCCTCAAAATTTATATGAATTAAAAACTATTAAAAATATCCACAAATATTTTTAATGCCACAAGGCTGAAAAATTTTTGTTCACATAACTTTTTAATTCTTAGATTTCTAAAACAAAAAGACCGTAAACTGATCAGCGTATCTGAATTAGTAGGTCATTCTTGGAATAAACGTGAAACTGATAAAGTTAGACGGGGACAATTAAAACATAAAATTTCTACCTTGTTTTTATCAATATCTAGACTTTGGTTTTGATGATGTACTGTAAATAAAACTGAGGTTTAACTAAAAGGCTGTGGATTGCGAATGCGCATGTACAAGATGTCCGAAGATATTATGTGTAGTTCTCAAATTTCAACAAAAAATGAAGAATTGAAGAAATTGATAAAATCTAGATCTCAAGGGAAGCCGAAATCGGGGAAATTCTGGAGAGAAGTCGGACTTAAGTTTTATAAAATTATAATTAGAAATTCTAAGAAAGTAAAAGGGAAAAACTACTTCGTTGAGTACAAAAACAAAAAAGGCTAAAAATTTGTTGAAAACCGCAAAGGAATTTGAAATGCAGCTACGAGAACAATACTCGAAACCAAAAAAAGTATTTGAGTGATCAACCAGCAGATTAAAAACAAAAAACCTCTGAAAAAACAACTTGATTTGAAATCTGTAATCAAGCAAGAAGTAAATATTAACTTTTATTAAGATTTCCAATCCAAAGAAACTTAAAAAACTTCTCGCACAAAAAAATAGAAACAAGAAAATTGTAATAACAAAATAATGTAAAATTTTAAAAGGTTACAAAAATTGTTAAAATCTCTCATTCTTACCTTTAAAGTGATTTGAAAATCTCAACTTTCTCAAGCTAAATTATTGGAACTCGTTCATACATTACTTGTCTTTTTCTTGATCAAAATTAAGAAAAACATTTTTCGTCATAGTTACCTAATTTATAGATAGAACTAGTATGGAATTATCGAACACTTATAAATATATATTACACAACATCCGAATGTTTTTTATTCTTTCTCTTTATCCCAAACTCCAAACCGTTTTTATTTAATTTAAGATGTGGTGTTTCGTGTCTGTTGTTTTTTTCGAATTTTATGAAAAAGTTCTTTTACTTCTCCGAACATTAACGATATGTTGACATTTCGTGACAAAGATTTTTTCGTTTTTAAAATATCTCTTCTCAAGACAAATGCTTTATCTGTGGATCATAAATAGAGAAGCTCATTGAATTTCTCAAATTATAGTAAAACTTTCGATCGGAGCAACAGTCTATCGTTTTATCGTCAAAATATGCTTCCTCGTCGTAGGAATTTGCGCCGGGCCTTGATAAAATTTATTATGGTACTGATGTAGTCAATACACAGCTTCATACAACTAAAATTCTTTCACGTGTGACTTGGATAGTTAATTTTTACCTTGTACAATTCATTCTTTCAAATATATAAAATTCTAAAATTATAAGTTTCACAGACAAACTCCTGATAAGAGCCCCTCCACAACAACTCATGATTGACCAAAGATTAAATAAGTAAATTATGTTGAAAATATAAACTTTTTATGCTTTTATCGCATTTTGGAACTTTTTGAGTGAACAACTTTAATCAAATTCACTGTTGACACGAAAGGAATTCGATATAGCATTAAAATAGATAAATAAAAACAAAAATTGTCGCTCTGTTTCAAGTATTTTGCATTCAATTTTTTAAAATCCATTTAAGTATAATTTTATTGTTGATGGGAGCAGAATGCAAAATATTAAAATTTCTGGAAATGACACATTGAACAAAAAATCCTTCGCATTGTAAAAAACTAATATTGCATTTCAAAAACGAATTTTCTTGATATTAAGCAATATTAATGGGAGGAAGATAACTACCCAGAATTGTAGAGTATAAATATGTTTTGTTTTAACAGTAGCTAGGTTTAAATATTATCTATCTTCACAAAATTCTATAATTTTAGTTTTATCTCTTATTATCAGTGAAAAGTATGGTCAACCTTATATATTTCAATATTCATTATAACTAGTACGTTTGAGGTTGTATAAATTTGAATATCACCAGAGCCCTCTCTATCTAAAATCGAATACATTTTGGCACTCTCGACTAATTTAAGTTTCGAATTTTAATATAAGTAAAATGGGAATCGCACAAGCTGACCACAGAGTTAGATCATAGAAGAATGTATAATCGGTTTAAAGTGTGAAAAATAATTTATTCTAAAATTTATATCAGTCTATATTACAAATAAATTTGACTGTTTGAATGAATACAATGTGTTATTAATATTCGCGATATACAATCTAGAATTGGTCGCTCGATCCCGTGTGATCTCGAATTAATGGCGAATTTCCGTTACAATACGCACCAATCTATTAAATCTATAGACATACAAAGCGCGAGGTTTGACGAATTTCTTTTAGAGTTTCATCATACTCTGAACTGCCAAATTCTGAAAAATCTAGTTTACAAATCAATTCGCCGACGGTCGAAAGTTTTCGTTTTAACCTGTTTGTGAGAATATACTTAACTTCTTCTGGGTTGATAGGTTCGATGATTTCGCATTTATCAAAATTTCGGATATTAAATTAGCAACCTGTGTTCTTGAAGTTATTACCTTTTCTCCTTCTTCGCATCCCATCATGGCACCTTGACTAAAACCGTTTGAAGATTCTCCATAAAAGCCTAATTTATACGCCTCTTCATAGGCCTCTTTGAAAATTCTATCGTTGAAAGGATTTACTTTTCCTCGACATTGAATAAGTCATCAAGATCTTCCATGTTTAAGACACGCATGCTCAAAGTTTACCATTATAAACTATAAACGAAAATTGTTATATTTTCAAAGGACAGTCGTTTATATATATAAAAAGAATAAATCCATATGGATGCCTACATGAGGATAATTTTAACGAACTACTACGCGGTGAAGAATAGAGTCTAATTTTCAATCTTAAGTATTGATACTCATTAAGTTAAGGATCATTGAGTTTTATTCACCTGTTTGGTATTTTATCTGCTCTCGTTATATGAGTTTCACGTGCGTATATTGATACTTCTCACTTTAATTTTCCACAAGATGAGGTCAAAAAAATGAAAGAGAAAATTTATAGAAAAATATCTCTTTTAGATTATGGTTAAAGCCAAAGAGGGGATTTAAAAAAATATAACACAAATAGCTTTATCGATGCTCCCTTTAAGCTTAAACTCCCAATGAAAACAAAAATGTACACTTTATTCATCCTGTTTTAAATTGAGAAAAACGAACATATTATACCATTTTGATTGCTGCTGATAAACTGATGAAAAATAATTTAAATAGGTTAGCTGTCATTCTTTTTTAAATTTCCAATGTTTATTTAAGCGTAGGTGTGTTTTTAAGATTTTTTATAAAATATACGATTGAGTGACTAGTAGGAAGTAGCAAGCGAAATGAAAAAAATTTGTGGATGAATTATAAACATAAACAGAGTATCATCTCAGTGAAAACTTAAAACCAATTCTGTCAGGACGTCTATTTACAATTTAAGAAAAAATTATACTGCCTTATAACTTTTCTAAAAAAGCAGGAAAAAGTGTATTCATTAGTGGTGATTGAACATAATATTATTCGGAACTTGTCGTTTTATCGACTTTTTTGTCAAAGTATGAGTTTGTGTTATTCAAAGTAAAATATTTTTTATTTTAAATGTAATGAAACTGATCGAGTGTAAGTATTACCAATTTACTTCATACAAGGTTCTCTAAAAAGGTGTCATAAAGATAAGTCTCAATAACGAGTTAATAGAATGTTTTAAACCCGAAAACATTTATCATATCAACACGACTAAATTACATGGCGAAATAAACTGTTTCTAGCTTAATAATTTAAATGTCAAAAATTTATTCATGAAAAGTTATTTCAGTTCAGCGCGCCATTTTGAATGGATGTCCAAAATATTTTTGGCAGTTATGACTGGCTTATAATCTTGTTTAATTTTATACGCTATGGCACACGAACATCGCAATTGGTCGTAGATGATCGTTAGATAATAATATATCAGTCGGGACTAGGTTGACTGAGAATTTACCTCCATTTTCAAGAAAAACCGAATCATCTCATGGCTCTTTATTTTCGAGCTATTAGCTGAATCAGAGGGATGGCAGTCAGAGAAGCAAAGCTATATCCTGCAAACATTTTTTGACGAGGATGTGTTGAATGAGTATCGGTTGTCTGAAATCGCTTCCCAACACAAATCCTATCAGAAACTCCTTCTTATCATGATGTCGAGGGGAAATATTCAGAGAGAGGCAGATCCATTTTCCTCAGACTTCAATCGATTTGACTCTATTTTATTCACTCCGGGGCAAGAAATCTGTAGGTTCAAGTCTGACCTTGAAAATTCTTTGAGGACTGCTAGGCCTACGCTTTCCGACGCTGATCTCAACTTCTTCATATCAAAAGGTTTTGGCTTATCTCCCTCGTGGAGTTGCTGTGCAGCTTAGGGCTATGGAATTTCGGATAAATTCAAATTATGTAAAATGGCCAATGTTTTTTGACTTCAAACAACTAATTACAATCAAGATCGACTAATATTGATACGGAAAATTCAAGTTCGAAGCATGAAACACAACTTAACTAGATATCAGAAGTTATTATCAGCTGTCAATAAAAGGTTCGAGAAACTTCAAAGAAAAGAGGATATCTGGAAGATTCTTCGTGACATAAGATAGAGCTTAAAAATCTTAACATCAAACACTCGAACCACGAACGTAAACCATCAATTCAAGAATCTTGCGACAAATGTGGATTTTATCGCCATTCTACCGAGGAGTGCCTCAAATGAATCTTCTGCTTTCTCTGCAAAAAACTAGAAAATCGAGAAAACTATGACGATTGAACAAAATTAATTCGACAAAATTTTATTCATTCTCTTCTTCGGACAACCGAAGAGATAACCCATATCTTGTTCCTTCCAAACAGTTTGATTATGGATAAATCAGGTAAAGGCTTACTCTATTCCGGTTCGTGCTTTTCAGTAATACATTCTTGATTTGTAGAACGTGTGAATGCTACGCCAGAAAATATAAATTTGATTAGTGTCACTGGAAGTCCAATCAGAAATAATGGGAAAATCAATCTATCGATCCTTGTCAAAAATCATAAGTTGAACTTTAATTTCATAGTTTCTGCTCAAATAAACTAATCTTATTGTTGGTAGCGACATATTTATTGATGATCCTCCAGGAAAGAAATGTTTGCAAAATGATATTTTGTTCGAAAATTCAGGATGAGAAATTCAATATCATCAGCGGTAACCTAAAGATCAAACGAATTCTGTTATCGGAATTATATAACTCAAATCTGAGTTAATTTTTGACCTAGCAACGTACGTGACTTAGGATTGATTTGCTCTTCACCATTTTAAATCATAAAAAGACTTGATCGAGCCTTTATAAACCAAACCCTTTTGAGTCTCGGTACATTTGAAACCAGTACTTGAAAGCAAGCTGGCACATATGCTCAAATATGTATAATCTCTGAATGTACTAGTTCGTGGTGTTTGCCGATAGTTATGGTTAGAACGCAGGATAATAGTTGGAGACTGTGTATTGACTATCGTAATTAAAACACCAACACGAGAAAGGATCAATATTCCACAACAAATATTGAAGAAAGTTTGAATTCCATTTCAGGTTATTCAAACTATTTTCCTTAGATTTACAGCCTTGTTACTTGCGGTGTGCAATAAGCCTTAACAGTAAAAAAACTACATTTTATTTCAACGTCAGGAGTGGGCTATATAAGTTCAGTGTAGTTTTCTTCGGCCTATGCAATGCCCCTGATAACTTTCAGCGACTGATGGACAAGGTGATAAGAGAGTTGACGTGTTGTAAGGTTTATATGGATGACATTCTTATTTTTTCCAATTCATTTAATTACCATCTCAAAGATAAATAACGATTTTCCAAAAATTGTCAACCGCTGGATTGAAACTAAACCTGGAAAGTGTCAATCCGGAAAATCAACGATGAACTTTCTCGAGTAGAATATCTCAAACAAAGGTTTTACGGCAAATCATTCTCACATTGAACTGATACTTAATTAGAGTAGACCATCAAATCGCACTGAGTTAAAATCATTTTGAAGACTCGGGTTTAAACCAAATATTCATTCAAACATGCTCATGTTACATCTCCCTTTATAATCTGCTCAAAAAAGATCTCTGAGTCATGGAATATTAGTACAGAAGAATCGTTCAACGAAATCAAAAATAAGCTTCCGAGTATTCCTACTCAAGATTAAACCTGATCCGTCGAATTATTTGTTTTAAACTTCGACGAGTTGTACTTTGCAGTCGTGCAGTTACTTTTCAATATCAAGATGCAGTTCTTACACAAGGCGCATTTGCAAGCAGAGTATTGAATTCAACTGAGAGAAAGTATTTGACTTTCGACAAGGAATGTCTTGCTCTAGTTTTGCTTTGAGGAAATTTCAAAACTATATATGAAGCTCTCTTTGTATTAAGAACCGATTATAATCCTCTTATGCAGTTAAAAGGATGAAAGACGTGAGAGGAAAACGAGCTCGATGGATTGAAGAACAAGAGGAATTTGATTTTAGCATCTATTTCGTCAAATGGGATCAAAATATCGTAGCAGATGCGCTTTTAAGAAGGGGTTCAGCAATCCAAATTGGATTTGTCATTGACATTGCGGAAGAAAAAAGAAAATTTGAAGCCATCCAGTCAGTTATCAGAATACTTCGAAGCGACAAAAACGTGTATATCATTCATAAATAGATTCAAAGAGATAGTTGAAAGGTCGAGCTCATCTATAAGTAACAGAATGTGTATTACACAACACTGGCAGGAGAGGGAAAAAGATTATAGGACCTGAGCAATGCACTAACTTCATCATTCTAACTACGCAAGAGAAGTATTTGGGACATCTTGACATCAACAAGACAGTTTCATTTCAACGTCATCGATTTTTTGGCCAGACATGAGGCTGGTTGTTAAGCAACAACTCATATTTTGCCATTTGCGCAATATCAAAAAAGCCAAAGATTCTTCGCCTCGAACTGAATTGATCTCTATCCTGCACAAGAACCGTTTCGAACTGTAGGAGCTAGGTTTTACCGGCCCACTACCAACAACCGAGAACGGTGAAAAATACACCATGGTGTGTATTGATCATTATTCCAAATGGATTGAAGCTGCAACTGTGCTTGATTTATCAGCTAAAACGGCTGCCAAAATTTTGTTTTCAACTGTCATTTCCAGATTTGGCGTTCCAAAAATAACATTAACCTGCAAAGGAACAGCTTTCGAAGTCACTCTATTTACACGCTTATGCAAATATATGGGCATCGAAAATATGCGCTTTACTCCATATCATCCCTCTATAGATGATCTTGTTGAGAGAACCAATAAGACTATAAAAGAAATATTGAGGAAACTGATTGGCGAAAATAAATCGGAGTGAGATAAACATCCCAACAAAGTGATCTTCGCAATGAGTGTTGGAAATAATAGCTCAACTCAAAATACACCGGAACTCCTGCTCTATGGACAAAAGCTCAAACTTCCAATAAATCTTTCATTGCCGAACAAAACGAGCATATCTGCCGAACATAATTATCACATATACAAAATTTAGAAGAAACTTTGAAATCTTGGTTCATAAATGTGGAACATAACTCACAGAAATTACCAGACAAGATGGAAAGATACCTCGATAACAAAATTTATGAAAAAAATATTCGGTAGGAGGTTGTGTACCTGTAAAATCGCTCCATCCCTCAAAGTTAGAACCACGTTTTGATTGCCTATTTGTCACTATAAAAAGTTTAACATCCTATATTTGAAAAATATGAGATACACTATCCAGACGGTATCAAACGAATCAATCATTATCATCTTCTTCGCTGTCTAACTCAAAATTCCCATCCTCTAGATGAAACAAAACAAGTCCCAGTGCAAAAAGAGAGAGAAAACCTCCAGGTATCTAAAAAGAACGTGGATTACCTAGTTCACGGAGGAAATATATGATACATCAACATCATAGTTTGTCGTCTATGATTGTTAGATATTAATATATTACATACACCAAGAACAGGAAATTTCTGTCGATAAAAACGTACATTATTTTTCCATAAGATATATAATTCGTACCAATATCTAAATATCCCAAAAAATAATCGAAAGTAAACAGTAAAGTAACTCTCAACAATAATTAAGCTTAACTTCTGATGAGTAAACAATAGATATAGCTAATTTAATGACATTATAAATAAAAATTGAAAATGCTTTGTTCCAAAATTAGGGTTTTCTTCAACTAGTCTTATTCTGGTATTCAGAGTAAACATTTAGTTTTTGTACACGTGGACCAGATTTGTAATATTTTTTATCCATTAACTTCATAAAAAGGTTGGTCAAAATTAAGCATTTTTCAATTTTTATGATTTCTTTCAAAATTTTTCACTATTTTAGCTGTATTTGACAGAAGAGATTTCATGCAAAATATTTTTTATTATAATTTGATTTGAGATATCTGGCTGAGCATCATTCAAAAACAATTAATCTTTAATGAAACGACGCTATTTTGCCTGATCTATCAATTCATTCAAGTATAAATTTTACTCTTAAATCTTAGCGAGAATAGGGTTTATTACTTTGGCCAAAAATCTGCCAAATATTTTGTTGATGCTATTTGAAGTAGGTTCTTATGAATATAAATTGAACTGGACGAAATATAAATAAAATATAAGCTACAGTGTTAAATTTTTTATTTGACGCACATAACCTTCATGGATCAATTAATATGCTTCTAAAGAGTGGTAGGTCTGAAATAAGTGTTTCTTAAATAAATAATGACAAATTTAAGATTATCCTCTAAATACTAAACAAGTAAGAAAGGAACTGGATGTTTCAAATATGCGGCCGAATTTATGGGTCAACGATATGATGAAGGTTTTAATGAAACTCTTTTCGTAACAAGAATAAGACATGCCTGAACATAGATTTATTTATGATTGAAGAATCAAATGACCGAATGCCAATTATGAAGGGCTTCGTTCGAGGGGTTACGTTATAATACATTTTAGGCCAATATATTCTCATAGATTCGTTTCATCGTAATCCTTAAAAAACTGCTCTAAACTTTTTCACTCAAATTAGATCAAAATATCATTTTGTTGAATGTCAATGATTTTTGAACTCAAACCGATGCATAAAAAACTGAATCTAATTTAAGACAAAAAAATTAAATTTTTAAACTCGTTTTTTGACAGTTTTGTTTGATTGGATTCTCTGAAAAAGTCTTTCTCATTTATTATTCTGACAATGAGGTATATCGGACGAATATAAAATCTCATGAGAACAAGTTTGAGGCATTTAATGTTACGATGATTTGTGTTCGTATAGGATCCTCATACAAAATTTAAAAATATTTTTAATCGAAACTAAATGAGAAGTTTGAGAACAGCAAGTTTCCATTAATGTCTATTTTTATTTATATTCACGCAGTTTGTCTTTGCTTAGTTGAAATGCAAGAAAAGACCAATAAATGGTAAATTAAATAATAAAAACTTCAGATTTGTATGAATTCTTAAAATCTAATAACTGTTTTGTTCAATTTGTCAAAAATATCATTGATTGTATCAATATCAAATACACTAGACTTTTAGAAATGGTTGTAAAATTAATATACTGTTGACTAAATTCGAAAAATAAATTTATTTAAATAAAAAATAATCTTCTCTCCAGAATTTTTTTTATCTGTTCACGAACTTCGAACGATTAACAGGGTTTTCCGTTAGATACTTTTGAGGTTGAAAATACAACATTCCAGGCAATTTTTAGTCATAAAGTAATCGTTGTTCACACAATACAATTTTATGACTTAAATAACGAACTTAATATTTTATACTGTTTAATGAAAGTGTACATATATTTCTGTCGAATGCACAAAGAAAAGATGTTAATTCTTGAAATGTTAAAAAGCCTTAAATAAACTCAGATATACCAAAATACCTTTAAATATTCGTATCATAAAATAGCTCTGATTCATGTTGAAAGAATCTCAATCAACACAACCTTTTTTGAGAAGACTTTCAGGAAATCCATTTATTATAACTTTTTTTTATTTTATAGGTTTAATGACAAAAACACGCATACTCTCGATATAAATAAATAAACGTTCTAACACTAGAATGAAGAAATAACCATCATTGAATGTAAAATTTTTGGCATCAAAAAAAGAGGACGTAAGTTAATAATTCAACGTGATCATCAGAGGGAGAATAACCTCACAAATAAGCATTTCAACAATTTTTCTTTCACCGAAACATAAGTAAAATAAAATCAACTTTATCATTAAAATGGAAGCATATTTGAGTAATAATATAAAGGTTCATGATTTCTGCCGAAAATAAAAAAAATATAAGATTAAATTTCAGTTTTTTAGGGATATAATTGAATGGGAACATAAATGTTGAATCATTATCAAAAGGAAGTAAATGTTTGAAGTTGTGAATAACCTGATTAATTATCTTAAATTAAATGACTTGAATAACATTATTCTCAATTATAAATGTTAAAAATTTACGCCCTTAATTTTTCAAAACATATTTTATAAATATCAGAATTTGTATTTTGATCATTTAAGGTTTCAGTAAACTATCAAACAATTAATAGATTGATGAGGGACTTCTTTAAACCCTTCATCGTTGAATAATTAAAGTAATGATTTCGCAATGTTGGTTAATTAAATTGTCTTACAACAATAATTGTACGTTGTATTTATTCAATGAACCAAAAAAATATGAAAATATTCATGCGACATAATTAATCTCTATATTTGGATGTTTTCGTTTGTTTTCAACACGCCATCATTTCTCTTCTTTCTACTCCTATACTTTTGCGTTGAACATTTATATGATATTTATTCAGCAAAAAGCAAAAACATTGAGATATTATCACAAAAATTTTCTCATGGCTAATTTAAAAATATTTTTTTTATCTTTCCTGAATGTATTTAAAACGGACGAAAATATAACTTTTTAGTCATGTCACATCATAATTATGTGATAATTTTAAAACCTATAAAAATTTTAGAAAATTTACGAAATTCACGGAATGTATTAAAATTACTTAAGAGCATTAAAAAATTCCAAATTGGTCAGAAAATAATTTTAGACGTTTCTGATATTAATTTATACTTTTGGAAAAAAATCTTGAATTTAAAAATTTAACTCATTTTGATTTCTATCAGAATAAAATCTTAAATGTTATTCCTGATATCAAATTAACTTAACTTCTCTTCTTTCAGTTTTCTGTGAGATATTTTCACATTTCTACTTAAAATCCCATGTTTAGGTACGTTACACAAGAGAAAATTAAATTAATGAACAAATGTATTTACTTCCTGCTCAAGTATAGAGTAATTTTTATGATTTTTCTTCACATTATTTGTTCCGGACATAGTCACATTCATGGTTGACAACAAGGGTTGTGAATAAAATTTCTTCGAGTAACTAACAGTGCGTCAGGCTAAAAATGAAAGTAAGAGAGTGAAGTTCAAAGTAGCGAAAAAACTACGGCGTAGAGTACAAACTAAGGCCAGACAGGACTGACACACTTGCGTAGATCGAGTTTGATTTTTATTTTAACATTTCAGGGTCGAATAAAGTTATGAATAAAAATTAAGTTCGCATCTTGACGTACGTCTCCGAATGATTCAAATAAATTAGAAATTCTCTTCCAAAAATTATTTTATTCTTGCGAAAAGAATTTATGGCTTAAGATAGACAAGGTTTAACATGGTTTGTTTTAGATAAACAAATATAAGCCTAAATTGATAAAGATTGAAGAAAAATATATACCTTATGTAATCACAGACAATTTTAATTTCGACAAATATTTTTACTCTGCGTAGCTTAAGAAGTTTTTGGAAACGTGTTTTGGACCAATTTTAGAGTTTTACCCTTTTGAAATGCTCAATAGAAATTTGTCACATTCATGAAATTTATAATTTGGATGTCGTTTCTCATTTAACATTGGTTGACACCGCAAAGGTGTTGGAATTTATTTATAGTATCAGAAGAAGCCAGAAGATAATCTTTTTACTTCTCGACATATCTAGAAAAGTAGGTAAAATTAAAATAATTCCAAATCTCATGAATAATTTAATTTCCAAAGAAACCAAACTATTTCTTTTATCCACAACTAGAAAGGGAGTCAGTTTTCAATCCTAGAATATTTTAACTTTTGCTATTTTTTCACTTATCATCCAATAAAACTTGCTCAATCATACAATCTAAAGACGCCCTAAACTAATACTCTGATATTCATGATAAAATTTCCACTAAATATTCTCAAGGATTTAATTTTTAGTTCGTTTTTGATTTTCAATATTTCATTCTAATTTTGCAAAAAATTGGCCATTTTCTCTAATCTGTACTTATGTGAGATTGTTCAATGATTTTGTAATTTTAAACGCAATGAATAAGAGTAAAAATTCGATCATAGCAAAATCATGTTAAAATATAAAAAAATAGGTTAAAGCAGACAATATTACGATAGATTTGAAGAATTGATTTATATATAACCAAAGAATCTTTATGTCAGTAATTACACTTTATTTCAACAATTTATCACATATAATTGTTGTTTAAAAGTAAAAATATCTATGGGAACAAAAAATTGAAAAATCTGTTATATTTCCAGAATATGAGAAGATAAATATTCCTGAATAAAGTTAGATGTGTAAAAATTTGAATTTATTTGCTGAACATTTTTATGATTGCATATAAGATAAGATAAATTGTGTTTTAGACGTTTCGAAGTTCTGAAATACCTACCATGTAAATTCTTACTCGTAGAATGTGATTTAACTTTCAGTATTTCAACGTCAAAATCTTCTGGAACAAATGTAAGATAGAATAAATAGGATAGGTATAAATATTAATAAGATCTAATTTGTCATTTTATGAAAAAATTATATTAATTTTGAAGATTTAGAAAGCATTGTGGCGGTCGAGTATATCGGTGGCGCGAAATTAAAGGACACCGAATTGGCAGTCTAGCTCAACATATAACTTTACCTTCACAACAACCAAGGGATCAAGATAGGTTGAAAGATTGACACTCGGTTGTTGGTATGATATACTACTTGATGATGTTGATGGCAGGTATGAAATTTGATTATTTATTAAACCAAAAATATAGTGGCAACAAGGTTACTCTGCTTGGATGAGTCTGTAGAAACGGATGTAGACTGCGTTTTCTTGACTTTTGGGTTCAAGATGTTTGATGTGATAAATGAGTCTTTATAATCAAAAACAAAAAACAATGGAAATTAGTCCTATTTGGTTGGGAGTACTGATTGATATTCTCTGGTATTGTATTCATAACTATCCAGATCCGAATTTTAACTAATCAGTGTTAAGCTGATTAAATTTTTATTAATTACCAAATTTTCTCAACGCCTTTAATGCTTTATTAGCTTAGTAGCATGGCTCATTTTTCTCCTCGTCGAATTATTAACTGAAATACTATGGTTTGTCTGGAAAAAACTCGAGTTGAACATATATCCTGTTTAATTTTTACGAAAAGTTTAGGGTGAAAATCTCTCTAATCTGGATATTTTCTACTTATTGTTTTTATTCTGAATAGTTGTTAGGTATCTGATCACCGTTAATTCTCGGATAAAAGATCATGTGTAATCTTGAACCTTGTATTATGTTCTATGGTTGATCTGTTTAAATTTGCAACTATTTATCCAACTGCGATCTCATAAAATATATTATGATTAAATTATTGTTAACAATTTTATTTTTATAAAAGTCATAAATATGTTTTCTTTATCTTTCTCATGGCCTCGACTGAGGTATAACAAAAGTAACATGAATTTTGATCGAGCATTGAAAAATAATAACATTAGCTTCAAAATTAAATATTATGAAAATCAAAAAAACATCTGAGTTTAAAATATTTCGGATCAAGTGATCAGTTATACTTAAGTTTGTGGGACAATTTTTAATAATCCTTTATTAGTTCAGAAAATGGAAGGATTAATGAAATTCTTCGATCAATTTTACGAAAAATCTAAAGTTATCTTTATTAACCAGTGTGTTAGAAACCAATTATTCTTTAATAAGAACGGCATCCTTTTTTAACTCTTCAGAAATGAGAAATAAAAATGTAAGACACATAAGCTAATCCATATATAGAATTAAACAGAAAAGATACCATTTTATGCTACTTTGATATTATTTAATACACACTAAATGCTATTGACAAAAATATACGCCTAGTGTGCTGTCGAAAAAACTTAAAAAGTGAGCTTGTTGCAAAGATTGAGAATTTGAATTAATCCAGTTATTTCTAATTTGATTCAATCAATAAATTATTTTCATGTCATAAACGTTTCACGTATGTTTAATTTTTATAAGCATAAAATTGTTGCAAGGAAATATTTAAGGGTGTGACAAATCTTAATATTGAGGGAAATATAAATAATCCAGTTTAACTCTCCCCCATTTCTAATAGGGAAAATCACGTAATATCTTGCTCAAAAATATTTTACCAGTTTTGTACGCTTAGGTGATGATAGTTTTTTGAAATTTCAACATGAGTAAACTTTAAAAAGGTTTTCAAATATAGATTAAATATGAAGAGAAATTCTGTTTTCGAACAAAAATCCATTCAATCACAACCTCTACTGAATTTTACATGCCTGATGAATATTACACTTTTCAAATAATGTATTGTTGACTTGAAACATCTCAAAGTAAAATTTATGTTTTAAAAATAAAATATCTATTAAAGGAACGATAACAAATATGAAAATTAGAATTCATAAATTTGAAAAAATCAACTTTTAAAACTCGGATAGCTGGACAAACGAAGATCCATGACATGGTCACTTTATTAAATTTTCAAATTCAAATGGAATTTATTCATTTAGAACCACTTACCCATGCAGAATAAGGCAAAGTGCGTTTTGCTTTAATTTTTATTTGGATAATTCGAAAAATACCCATATCTACTCAATAAATGTTTTTCATATTGTCACGTAAATCCAAAACATTGAACGATGAACCATATTTATGCACATCCGCTCTTCCAGTTATTTACCACCATAAGACCAAAACCTGAATTTAGATTTTGTGAGATTAATTAATGAAAATTCTCACCTCCATTGACATTAGCTGTCCCAATATAGAGAAAATTAATTCTTAAATTTTCATGAATAACTGAAACAATTAAATTAAGAACGTGTCAATAAATCAACTTTAAATCTTTTATGTTACTATAAATAAGTGGCTTAATTTATGAATTTAACAATAAATAATAACCTCAGATGAAACCTTTCAAAATTTTTTTATCTAAAAATAATAACAACGAAAATATGTCAATTAAATTAATTAAAATATCTTTTGTTTTTGCATTTTTAAATTCAATCAAATCCCTTTGTTATTTAAGTTAGAATATCAAAATTTGAGTGAGACAGCCTATATATTTGTGAAAAAACATACTTCGAAAAATTAATGTTAGAAATTTTTATTTTACAAATAAAATTTTAACTCTCTACGAAGAGCAGGAATGAGTCAAACCTGTCCACGCATCATCTTAGAGGTTTAAGTTTATTTACCTTTTTCAATGAGGTTGAGTTGATAAGATTCTACAGCTCGGCACTCTCCCCTCCAAGTACATATCAGGTATCTGTTTGTGTAGACCTCTAAAATTCAAAACCCCTCTATTTTCTCCTCTTTAGAGCAACCATACCTCTTCAGCATGGATTTTTGTGGAAGTAACGATATCCCATTTCTTCTTGTAGAAACAACCAGAGAGAATCTTCAGAATTCTGTCAATATAATGTTGAAACTTCTCATTACTCTCTCGCTCGTCTAGCTCCTTCAACCATATTTGACTCGTAACTTCAAAACGATTAAACTCGAACGAGTATTAAAGAAAAAATATAACAACGAAGTTATCTAGATTCCGTTGATGTATGATTATCTTCTTGTTTCATTCGATAAGATAAATTTTGAGTGATATGACTTTGATAAAAATATGGTGAAAGAACGTAAGTAAATGTCATCCTCTAAATACAATTTGAAATTTTGGAATTAGAAGGGATAAATCGTATGCTTCAAAAATGACAAAACAATATAATAATAGATAACAGAGATTTCTCACAAAAATATAAATCTAGCTACATATAAATTCTCTTCAAATAATTATATTTGAAGCCTTAAGAGTAGCTTTAGTATAGTTAACCATAATTTATATACTTAAAAATTATTCAGCTTTGGTATTTTTTTAAATTTCATTGTAACATAACTCAATGCCAATTGTCTAAATATTTCCAACAAGCTCAGTAAAAATGGGTAATAGGAAACCTTTAGATTTATATACTCAGAAATCCTTTGACAATATCCCTCAACATTACAAATTTAATTGTAGTTTAAGCTGCTTATGATATAATTCTACTGCATATGAAGCTGATTTGGGTGATATAAGGTCACATTATATACAGAGAATAAGATGAATTCTTTATTAACTGTAAATCTCATACCATCAGACATCAGATAAACCAAGAAAAAAGTTGTGTCGAATGATGATACCTTCTGAATATGACTCATCCGTCGAGCAACATACATCTAACTAATTTTTAAAAGATTTGAATTGTCACTATCTACTTTAAGATTTGTTGGGAGAATATTCTATTGATCTCCTAAGCTACATGTTTTGAAGTTCAATGAAAGAAAAATGATTATATCAATTTTCATAAGGTTTGAAATTATATTTTTGAATAAAATACATTTTAATGGTTCTCTATAAACGGTTTATAAATTCTGCAAATAATAATTTGGTTTGAATTTCAACATACGTGAAAAATTCGCATAAACCATTATGAAATTCATACTGAGAAAATCTCAGACTCATTTCGTATTGAAAGTGATTTAAAGGATAAAAATGATTAAAAGAGTCAGAAATAATTGTATTTTTTAACTTTCTAAAAAATATTTGAATTTATTTTTTCCGATAAAAATTAAACAAGTAATTCTCTACCTTTTTATTCTCATGTAAAAATAATACAAGATAAATATTGTGTATGAACAGTAATTCATAAAACATTTCAACTTCTTTTTAATCATTCAATGTATTTTGTAAAAAAGTCATCTTTAGTACAAAACAGTTGCTATTCTTTATTTCTTAGTATTTCACTGTTTAACCGTTAATTTCATATTTTTCAATGATAAATTATCACAATGCTTTAATTTTGAAAGAATTCTTTGGAAGAGCAACAATGATTTAAACATACCTGGATATTTTCTGAAGGAATTTTAGGTGTGAGATGGTCTTCCATTATGGTCTCATAACTTGTTAAATTTTTTAACGTGATGAAAAATAATTCTCTTCAGTTAATGATCCTAAAATTTTGATTGTACTTTTAACGTAAAAGCATATTATATATCTCAAACATGCATATATTTGTCTGTAAACCGCACTTATTCATTGAAAATGAATGATCGATAGAACAAAATTAAATCATTCCAAACTGAAAATTGTTTTAAATGTTATGATAAATATTTTTTATAAATTTTAATGCTTTTTTGAAATAAAAAATACCATTTTCATGTTTCAAAAAGGTAATTTCAAAGTAAACAAATTTTTGTATACGTTGAATAATAAATAATCAAAATGGGTCAAATGTTTCAGAATACGACCCAAAACAATGTAATTAGAATATACCAAAAATTAAAGGCGTTTATTTCTGGCAGAAAATGATGAATTTTAATTCATGATATTTACTAATTTGCATATTAGTTTAAAGTTTTTCCTAAAGCTTTAATTATATGAATATTAAGAGTATTTTGAAATATTTTAAAATGTTTAAATTTACTCTTTGTTAGTATGATAAATAGAACAAAATATAAAAATAAAAGTTGTCAAAATATCAAAGAAAACATAGAGTGGTGGTCACTTTTCCATGTTATCTTTGAAAAAGAAGGTTAAAAAGATCTAAAATATGAATTTAATAAAAGTGAAAATTATCCTTATCAAAAATCATCTGGGAATTAATAAAGGAGGAAATTTAATTTTTCTTGAATATTTTATTTGTTTTAATGAAAAGTTTTTTCCCCCATTGTATGCAGAAAAATGATTTTCAACGAGTATAATTTACGTTACATTGATACGATGATAATTTCGACGAAAAATCATAAAATTCAATGTTCTTAAATAATAAAACGGACATAAAATCATACGCATGCAAAATTATTTGGCATGAAACTTTTATTAATTTAAAATATTTGGTTATTATTTTGTGAAATATAATTGTTTATTTTTCATTTCAATGGATTATATATTTTTTATCATTTCCAAAATTATTTATGCATGATAAATCAAACTATAATTTCGAAAATCGTGAACAAGTAAAGTTTTGCTTTTCGTCTAGAAATGTCTGGAAATCTTAATAATATTTTCAGAAAAATATATAATTCATCCTGGCCTTTAATGTGAATGTAATTTAATGAAGTGCAATGTATTTTTGGAATACGATTCAGCTTTTTTAAAATGTTACTCGTTTTAATGTATCTTTCCTTTTTGCAACGGTTTGTGAATTAAAGTTTGGTGATATTCATCATAATTTTCAAGAAAAATGAATGGTATTGCATGCTATTCTATTATTTTACTTTTTATCTTTAACGTTAAAAATTAACTACAAACGTATCATATTTGAAGTTTTTGAATTCTATATTCGTAAAATCGATGTAAAGCTCGTGAATACAACGAATTTTCGAAAATTCAAATGGAAGATTTTGCAAAATTATTTAAAAAATTTGTTATTATAAATTAAAACATGCTCGTTTTGCAGTAAATTTAATGGCGGCTCGTCGAAAATAATTTAAAATTAAAAAAATAATTAACATCATGTACAATATTGAATAATTATACTGATATTCGACAATCAAACATGAATACATCATTATTTCACAAATATATTTTTTCGAGTTTATTGTTTTTAATATTCATTTTTGAATGCATTCAATCATAAAATATTACCATCGTATATGAAATAAATACAATAGATTTGAAATAATTCTTCGATCCTAAACGTATGAGTTTATTTGAACACGCCTGTTTTGACGAGGGGAATTAAAAATGAAAATTTTCTTGTTTATCTAAAACCAATGATTCATCTTAAATAACGTAAAGTTCACAATGATAATTTCAAATGGAAATAATTATGAAAAGAAAATATGTAGCATAAATTAAAAATAGGGAAAAAATTGTTTGAATAAAATTCAGATTCGTTTCTTCAAAATCAAATTTTTATTGAGAAGATGAATATCTGTAAAAAAAGGGGGAGATGACACTTTAGGATTGTTTGATGTAAATAATTCAAGTAAAAATAAAATTTTGGCAAGTAATTGATGTTATTATTGAGACAAATGTAATTATTTAACATGTATATTCCAACGTAAAAAATTTATTTGCTGATTTTCAATTTATATCACAAAGATCTTGGATTATTTAAAAACAAGGCCGTTCACGTTCGTCAAAATTAAATTGAGGTTTACACAAAGAAAGAGCGTATATTTTCTTATTCGGCATTCTAAATAAGCTCCGATAGATTTCCTTCATATTAACTCACAAACAAACAGTAAATTGAAATAAACACAACTTTTATCATTTTCAAATTTAGCCATAATTTTTTTTAGTTATCCAAATTGGAAATATTTTCAACTAAATTACTTTTTTAAACTTTTTTATCATAACAAAATTAGTATCCACAAAGATGAAACGAAGTAATATGTGCTTAGTATGATTTGAAAGTCCTTCAGTCGAGGAAGTCGGGGAGCGTAAAAGCAGTTACTTACTCGTTTTGATGGAGAATTGAGAATTCTCCTCTGTTGTCTAAACGAGAATTAAAGTCAAAACTTCCAAAGGAACCCATGCAGCTGAGGTGGAAGTCGTAAAGACCTGAAGATCTGGTGGTTCTTTTATGGTAAAAAGTCCCAAATAACCAAATTCCAACATCTTGGTGATTTTGCTAAATGGTGTGAGGGAGGGAACGGGAAAAACGTGTTAGCAGAGCTTCACTCAAGGGTGTAAATGAATTAAAAAGATTTTCTGAAAGATGGTCGGATAGGTTTGATTCATCCTTTAACGCAAAAAAAATAATCAGGTATTTTTTATGCTACACATAAATATTTTCATACAATATTAAAAAGAATACATTTAAATATAACAAACAGAATATGCTTTTAATGCATTTCACGATGAGTTTTGTTATTCTCAGGGCATAAGCATCGGTTTTTCAGTTTCCGATTATAATTATTCGAATATGACACTATTTTAATTTCTGAATTGCAAAAGTTTTTCATTGCGCATGTTAGGGAATAATTTTCGTTAAGATGCGCTCACGTAGGTAAACTTTTGAAATTTAGATATTTTAATTTATATGTAAAAATACCAAATTATATTTTTGTACAAAGTCGATTTATTATTTGAAACAATTTTCACATACCGTTTTCAATTAAAGGTGTTTTTTCTAAAAATTAGATTTTTTATAGGTTATATTTGAATAATTTCTAAGAAAATCACTTTTGAAATGAAACAATTTTAATGAGATTAAAAAAATATTGTGCACAGTACATTTATGTGGATTGGTTATTTAAGCATGCTCAAAATACATGATAAATATTAAAAAGCGGATAAAATCAGGAATATAAAAATTTTATAAATAAATTAGAATAATTGAAGGTTACATTTTTAAAATTATTTATGAAAATCAACTCAAATAACATTGAAAACTTTGACCACACGCACTATTAATATAAAAACTAGTTTTAATTTTTAAAATTTATCAGTTGAATAATTGTGGAAAATTATTCTAATTTTATCCATTTTGGTCAAAATCATAAAAAATACCAAACAGATGGCTGAAATTATGTGCAAGCGACATTTAGGTAAAATTAAAATTGGAATGTCCAAAAAATATTACTTAAACCTGCCAACAACAAAGATAAAAAACAGCAAAAACCTGTCATCTAAATGTGAAAAATAGTTAAATATCACATGATGAGAAAGAATAGAGATGAATATAATTTTGTGTTATTCCGCTTATAGGTTGTCCTTATTATCAGATAAATTTTCATTCTATCTTTATAATTTATTTAATGATTATCAAAATAAATTAAAGTTCTATACGCAGATATGATAATGATTCAGAATTTTCTTTCTTAAAGTAAATTACTGATCAGATATTGATGATAATCATTTCTGATGAAGTTGTGTTCATTGTCGTAATGAAAAAAACAAAGTAATGCATTTCCTGAAAGGCAGCTCTTGTAACACGTTGAGATGCCATTTGAAATATTTTGGTTATTGCCACAATGAACAACAATCCTAATATTGAAATAAATAAATCGTTGAAGGTGGTTTAAAAAACCTATGTGTCAACAAATAACCCGAATAATTAAATCTATTTTAAATCATGAGCGGATCTATGTTTGATTTTTTTGAAAAAAATATTTCAAAATAATTTCAAACTATGAAATATCATAGAATAAACTTTCGAAACCTAGTTCGCATAGTTAGCTTTAAAAATAAGATTTCATTATATTTTCTTGAGTTTATAGAAGGAAGTTAATGGTTGGTTTATAAAAATAAGCATGTTCAACTTTTCTAACATGGTAGTTGAGGTGAAAATTACGAATGCTTTTTTAATATTTTTTGATAGTTTTGAGTTTAATGTTGGAAGAAAATAATTTTTTAGAAAAATATCAAATTTATATGTTTAAATTTAAGTTTTAACCGAAACTCTCCATTATAATCTCTCCTTGTCTCGAAAAGTCAAATAATATTTGCAGGCTGACAGAATTCATAAGAAATAATGAATTAATGAAAGAATTTTAAAATTTAAAATAATTGAATTATAATTATCGAAATTACATTTTAATCTTTACTTTCCTATTTTACTTTAAATAGTTGTAAAAGATTATATTTTGTAAATTATTTTCATATTTATTTTCAATTGTTAAGATGAATTAGAATTTTTATTTTTTATAAAATTTTCATTGTCAATTTGTAAACGCAGTTGATCATGGAATTATTAAAGAAAACATCCATTTAAGTTTATTTTAGTTTTTTTAATGATAGATTCCTCAACTCAAATCGAAGATTCATATTTTATGAAATTTACTAAAATATCTGTTTCTCAGAAGCTATAACCGGGATGATAATATGTTGGAAAAAATACTACTGATATTTATAAAAATTGGTTTATCTTTAGAGAATGGGAAAACATGTAAAATTGTTTTGAGAAGGGTTTAATTTTGTCAGATTACTAAAATACTCAAGAAATCCCTTCAATAGATACGACAACTTATCACAAAGGTTATAAGTGATATTAAAAAAACTCGTTAAGAACTAAAAAATGAAAAAAACATATTATTTCTCAATTATATTCAAATACCTGAAAAAACCTCTGTAACTCGAATCCGAAAAAAATTTTAAATCGATTCTAGAAGAGGAAATTTTCTGATAATTTATTTCACACGATGTGTAAAAAATACAATTCAGTTCAATTATTTTTTCAAATATAATAAAATGTATAATTTACATATTTCTTTATATTTAAACACATATTTTATGAGAAAAATATTTTTTGGAAAACGAGTTGTGGAATACATATTTTTGAATCTAATAAGCTTTGTTTTGAAAATTTTTGAGTGGTTTTAGTTATCGAAAAATTGTTCTGAAGAAAATTTGTGCTGGCAACAATATACTCATGATTAAGCGTGAGAATTTCGTAAAATTGGCAATCGATTTACAATTTAAATTTATTAGAAATGCATGAAAAAGTTTCGAATTAAATCAAATATAACTCAAAACGATAATTAACTTAGGCATACATTTCAATACATTTTTTCTTTTTTTAAATTAGATGTAAATAAATCTTTTTTTATTTTAAAATTTGATGCCTTGAAGTCAACGATAGAATAAAGCAGCCTCTTGACAATAAAAGGATCTGGTGAGAATATTCCTACTTCTTTTTTACGTTTAACCCAGTTAACTAAATAGTCTTTAAAAATTTTTTAAAATTTCTAGAATAATTTTAAATAAAAACCATGTGTTTTTCGAACGTTTCCTTAATTGCAGAAAAACATATCAGCGCACGATTAGATCGAAAAATTTATTTACTATGTTGGCATACTGAGGTATATGCCAGGATAGATTGAATTGGCGCTAAGGTGTCAAGTGGAGTTGAACATTGGTGAGCGATTGTTAAGTCGATGATCGCCTAATGCTTAACTCGTCTTTTTTGAAAAATAACTGTCTACATTTTTGTTTGAATGGATTTTTAAATATTTTATAACAGACGTTTAGTTTTGTCGATGATGAGCAAACGAAATTTTATTATTTTAACATATATTAATGCCCAACGAAACAAGATTCATTTTTCAATGAAGTGTAAGACTTTATAAAGAATTTTCAAAATTTGATTTTGGTTTCAAAGAATTATATCTTTGAAACTTCCATGTTAAATTAAACTAGTGTGATGTGATTAAAAACATATAAACTTCTGTTTTTGGAGTATATTAGCAATAAATTTAAAGAACAGTATAAGATCTTTCATTTTGATGATTTAAAATTGCAAATAACAATTCGCTTTTTCAATTAAAAAGTTTGAAATAATTTTTAGGAATTATAAACATGATAGTCGTAATAAATTAATGAAAATCTAAGTTAAAAAAATTAAAATTACCAATGAAATCTAGCATCGCCTTTCTATCATATAAAATTAATACCATCTATTTTCAGTGAAGAACATTCCGTTTTCCTTTTTATTTGACTTATCTAGTGGGAATTATTGAGCGCTTGTGAAACGAATGGCTTAATTGAATGTTTATAGGTTAGTGGAACAAAGTATAGGACTCTCCTTTCTAGTTTAGGAAACACAAAAAAGCTGTTATTTCCAGAAACACACATTAACTTTGAGTGTAGGTTTCTATCATGGGTCGGAATAGAGTGAGGTTTTTCTTGAAATCAGACGATACTGAGAATTTTTCAAGTCAATCATGTCTAGAGGTAAAAATTTAGTTCATTAAAACCGCACTAAAGAGCTAAATAAATGTAAACTACCTAGGAAGAAGCTATAATAACTTTTATTCCTCCTCGATCACAAAAAATGTGAATTTCCAAAATATCTAAATTTTATTCTTCTCTTTTTTTTTGAAATCGACGATGTGAAGAGTTCACTTATGGAGACAATTTTGAAAAACATATATATTACCACTGACAATTAATCTTGATTGTGTTTGTAATTTCGATTTGTTAAATAAAATCATTCAAAATCGCGTGTGAAGAAGGAATAGTTTTAACGTTCTAAATCAAGCCGATGAACATTTTCGATTGAACAGTTTTTCTATTTTCCGTTGATTCCTGTTCCATTCAACGGTTTCATAATTTTATTGAATTATCACTTTGATACCGTCAAGTTAATTTTTTTCAACAACACAGAATTTTGAAATAAATTTATTAATTTCGACTTATACTTATGTTGACAAATTCACCATATCGGGAAAAAGATTTGAGAAATTATTTTTGTATTGAATCATTTCGTAAGTACCTATTCAAGTTGCAAAGATCTATTTAATAAAACTTAAATTTTGTAAATCATAAATAATTAATATTTTTAATTTATGTATAAAATTTAACAAAATATTTTTTCATAAAATAGAAATAAATAATTGATGAGAATATTAATGATGAAGTAGTTTGCAGATAAATTATTATCAAGGAGGTTTTGATCATCTACATTGTTTTTCGGCCATTCTTGTAAAAAGAACCAAATGATAGAATAACCAAAAAAAGGTCGATGAAGAAAAAATTTTTTCACTCCAACTAAATGATTTAAATAAATCAAAATTATATTTTATAGCGTGCATTTAATTGATTAAAAGTAATAAATTTAACTTTTCATGGTATTTACCTAATAATTACGTATGGAATACTTTTCGAATTCTCAAAGTATTCACAATAATGGGATATTATCCTGCTGATATAAAATCGTGAAAAAACAGGTATTTTATTCCTTACTTGGTAATCATTTCATCATCTATAAACACTATAATTTTGGTTCTATCATTATTAAAAATTAAAATAGGGAGAAAGAAATAGTGATCAGTAAAAGCTGATTTCAATTTAAATCTTAATAGGAAAAATCTTCGAATAAAGTACAGGCTTGTATTTTCAGTGATACAAAAATCTTTAAATTTGATAAACGCTTTTACTGGCAAATTTGCGACTGATTGATGTTTTTAAAGAAACGTAAAAAGTTATCATCGATATATTTTTGATATTAATTCAAATACTATTTAAAAATAATTTTTCATTTATTTATAAAAATAGGATTTTAAACTTACTTGCGAATTTTAAATAAAATTCAGTTCAAATTTTACTCTGAAATAAAATATTTAATCAGATAATCCTTCGTAGGAAGAGAACATGAAATTTATGGATTGAACATACATTAAATCCTTCTAAACATGAGAGGAACCATCCAAATATAACGTTGTTTACAATTATACATTTAAAAAAGCAACCTAATAATATTTTCTTTTTAAAATAACCTGATTTTACTCTTCATTTAACAAATATGGAATTCGGTTTTATTTGAAGTATTGTTATAGTTTTAAGATGAATTTTGTCAAAAAGCATTAAAGGTTGATCTTCATCCTGATAATTGAAGTGAACCTGATTTTGAAATTATTCACTGCTGGTAGTTATCATATCACAAATTTATTTTAATTAAATTTTTAATAAGTGATACATAAAAAAATAAAATTGATATTCTCTTTAAGACGATTAGCACTCACCCTCAAGTATCTAGCTAAATCAAATTTATTTTTCACGTATGTAAATGAGCCCGTATAAACCATAAGATATTTGGAAACTTATTTTAAGTTTTGAAATTTAGGTTGAAAAGAGCATACTTTGCTAACCTGGCTCATTTCACAATTGAGCTCTTTAATTTAAAAATGATGACAATGTAAAAATAAGATTAAATTAAACGAATTATCACACAGATTTGGACGATGGATGTAACGGTCGCCAGACCCTTAGTCACGCGAAACTTAATCACCAACTTGTTATCACATTCACACATGTAAAAAACGAATTAACTGCGCCCGGCGATAAACGTCATCAGTACGCTTTCACTGTTAAAATACCACCATAAAGGTTATACTGGTATACTTATCTATTTTGTAAAATTTATGATATAAAAATAAAACTGTTGAAATGATCAAGGTAAAATCGCTTAGCATCTCATGGTCTGCCCATGCAGGTAATTTATCAAAAATTAATCTTCAGATCATAGTTGTATAACAATAACTGCAAATAAAATTAAATTTAGAATTAAGTTAGAAGCCAAACCGTATGTGTAACACAAGTAATGTGAATCTGAAAGATTAGGAATACTCGATTTGAAATATTGAATCGAGTTGCAAATCATTCTAAAACAACCAATGTCAGGACCGTATAACCACCAAAAATAATGAAGGAGCGGGCGACTGTCATCCAATTAATCAAGATGGTAACAATAAGAACATTTTAGTGCAATATGTTGTGGTTTAGATTAAGTATAGAATGGCAGTATTTTCGGCTACAACAACTGCTATTAAAGGCCCTTTAAGTACACACCTTGAGTCAAACATACTCCTCGCCATACCGAAGAAAATGTCTCTTAAGAGGACATTGCACAAGAAGCATCTTAAGCTTCAGGCTTAGTTATCGACATCACTTCAGCCCCCTCCAACAAATATGCCATTCAATGTTCCAGAGGAATTTCAGTAAACGATTTTATACGATTCCAGTTCGAGAATTGACCGGTTGTTTATTCTGGGAAATTACGAGCTAAACGTTGGATAACAGACAGAACATTCACGGTGGTACCATCGATATTAACTTAATTATACAGCCTTCGTTAAGAATTTGTGGTGGGAATACATTCTGCCTCCATTTACTGCTTTGGAAAACAAAAACGAGACCATTATACAATCGCATCAAGGATGCAGCTTTGAGAATTTTTCCTCTGATAGTGTATGAGAGAATACTTCTTGATTTGGACAGTGCAGCAATGAGTGCATTCAAAACAGTATATCCAAACGCAAATGTTTTAGGCAGTTATTTTCATCTCATTCTAACTGTCATAAGAAAAGTGAACTAAATCGGATTAAAAACGGATTTTAGAAATTTGAAAACTTCCTAATGGCTTTACATGGCTAACCTGATTTCACTATGGTTCCATCTGATGTAATTAACGCTTTTCTGAGATAAGTTAATTCTCCTGGCCATGGGACGATACTGAGGCTTCTGTCTAATTTTGTGCACACATATATTCGAGGCAGATGGCGTGGAGGACGTGATCAGAAGTAAGCATTGCAATCCTTCAAATCGAATGGTTGAATCATTTTTCTTTTGCATTGAATGGAGTTACAAGAAATCTAAACCATTTAAATGGCTAGCAATCAGCACAATGTACACTTTCATATTTCACCACCATAAGCAATGGACATTTATGAAGAGACAAGATAAAGGTTATTCTATCAGCATTTTACAGGATATTTCTGGTATTTAACGAACTGCTAGAGCTACATCCGGTTCTAAAATAACTGGTGTGCAATGCAGTTGCTCGATACTCCAAGAGTGAAATTTTTGTTCCCCTTATATGACAGATTTATCTCAGTTCATCGCTCATCCGTCCCTATTATCAATTAAATTTTCAAAAATTATTTATAAGGTACAATAATCCTGTGACTTAGTCGCAGTATGATTAAATCTAAATGCGACTAAGTGTCGTAAACCATAGGTATCATTATCCAAAAAGCATCCTCTTGAATCTAAACTAAATGCTATTTTGCATTTCCGAATTACCTAACGTCTTTTTTAAAAAATGAATCCTGTTTTCAAAAAGTAGACAATTCCAAAACTATATTTGAGTCTTAGGAAACGCTAAAAAATCAAATAATTCATCTGTCGAAGAAAATAAAAACTGAAGAATTTGAGCAGAAAACCCGTAATCCAAGAATTAAAATACATTTGTCCAACCAATTTTGATTATATGCATGAAAATACTTTAAAAATACCTCTTTAGAAAGGTAAATAGATTTAAAAAACAAATTTATTTCGACTATTTAACAAAGAGCAAAATATCGAAAGTTTATGTCGAAGCAAAACTGCATTTTTATCTCATTTCTATGTCACTATTATCCTTCGTAGCCAAGAGGCTTTTTCCCCTTAGATAAATTTCTCCAATATTTGATGGATTCAATTTCTTGACCAGTTTTTCGTTGAATAAAGAATGCCCTTTTTCATTGAATAATTTAAAAAAATTACAATATGAAATTTTTACTTTTTCGTTTGTTAAAATCAAAATAAACATCAAAAATAAATTTGTCAAAAATAAATTCTTTCGAAATTCCAAAAAATAAAGAATCAAAACAATAAAAAGAAATGTAAATATTTTAATGAGTTAGAGACTTAGCAAATCGAAATATAAAATTTTTTATAAGTTTCAAATGATTTTAAAGAATAACGGTAGATACGTTGTTTGAGTTCATTATCAGTCCTCTGTGAGTAGAAAAAAGAATACCTCAATCAGTTTTTCACACTTGCCGACTTCCTAAAATTAAAAAAACCGACGAAGTCCAAAAAATTTAAAAATACGCTTCAAAAGAAAAATATACACGAAGAAAAAATGAATCGAATAAAAATAATAAAACAGAAAATAGTTAATCTAAGTTTTGATAAAAGCTTAAAAAAAACATTTTTAAGATGAGGTTCATTTTTACGAAGCTGAAATTTATCAACGAAAACATCTCGCATCATACCCCTGTATATTCCAGTTGACGTTCATAAATCTATTTTCAAACATATTCAATTACAACTTTGCCTTTAGAAAAACATGAATCAATAGTCTAAAACAAATTTCAGGTTAAAAGATTTGTTAGAAAATGAAAAATCTAACCCTTACGAAATGTTAAAAGAAAAAAAAAATATTTTGTTCATCATAACTTTAAAAATATCTTCAAGCATTGGTACATTAAATAGTTAAGACATTTTTTCGTGAAAATTATGCCATCGAGATATGAAGATATTTTAAAAAATTAAAAAATACAAATTAGAACAAAATTAAATACTTCTAGATACAATTCCATGTTTTCTTCAGGATCTCTATCTGATGAAAACTGTTCGATTTGGGATAACAGTGATAGAACTATCTTGAAATAAAACAAATTGAAACTTTTGTGGGTAAAACTATTTCTTAAAAACATACTTCGTAAAATAGAAAGGAAAAAGCACAATAAACTAATTTATTTAAGAAAAATATTTTAACCGAATAATTTGGTAACATTTTATTTCCAGGTAAATTATTTAAAGTTTACAGCTTGTATCTTGTCTAGCTCATCCCAAGACTGAATAGTTAAAATCGATAACTCGTTCGATAGCGTGTTGCAAAACATTTTTCGTCTAAAATAGAAAATGATTTTCACATTTCATAAAAAAATTGAACGATGAGTTGTTAATAATTAATCAAACGGAGTCATTCGAGACAGAAATTAACAAGTTAAGAAAAGACAAATCAAAATAATGAAAAGTGCGTTAAAGCTCAAAAAGTCAATTATAATTTATTATTATCACATTGCGTTATAAGAATGAAAAAAAATTTTTGGTAGAAATTTAAAAAAATTAGAATTGTTAACCATAAATACCAGTTCATGGCCATTGAGAAATTTCACGAGTGTCTATATGATAAATTAGAATGTACATCGAAGTTCGCCTTCTTTATCTAAACTTTTATATCGTACAAAATAAATATTTTCAATGTCGATTTAGGACATTTAAAATTACATAACTTCGATATTCAAACAAAATACAAGTTTTTAAAAATATATAAGAATTTAACTTTTTGAAAATCTTAAAAACGGCACCAACTTTCAATTTTAAATGACAAAACCACCTCAGGATATTTCTCTCCGTCGTGGTAATCGCACACATGATCAACCTTTTAAAGATATAACCCTACGTCTACGGGTTGAAGATTAAAGCAAAAGTCCTGTGGATAATTGATGTTTATAATGTATCATGTAAAAAATTAAAATGGAAAATATACTCAACGTACACAAAATTCTAATGTCTCTTCTCGAGTCAGATATGAGTCCATCTTTGATAATTTATATAATATATTTATGCAGCAATTAAAACTCATCGAAAACATGCTTTATACAAATTTGAAATTTTAAGGAAACTACGAAATAAAATCGAGTATAAATGAACAAAGCGTTGGTATAAACAAACGAATGGTTTAAAAATTACACCAACCTAAGTCAATATTTTTAACTACTTAACTGTCAAATCATTAATTTTACTGAAAAACAAAAACGTTGACTTTAAAATCTTCATCCAATTCAAAAATCAAAGAAAACAAAGTTTTTGAGGAAATATCAAGAAATGCGAAATATATCTTTACAAACACGTCGAAATATATTACACATATTATTTAATTAAAAATACCTCTTTTACTGCCAAATGCAAAATTAAAACACGCAGAAACATGATGACAAAAACCGCTAATCTCTTTCGGAGTAATATCACTTGTGTGAAATTTTCTAAATTCGTGACGTCATATTTGAAAAATTAATTTGGCTTTTTTAGTGTTAAAAGTCTGTTAAAATAGAATCTGAAGTTATTTCCTTTCTTAATAAAATTAATGTATAAGTATGTCTGAATATCGATAAAATTTTGTATACTTTAGGAGTTATCACTGATTTTTTTATAATTAAATTGTCTTGAAAATTTTTATTCTTAAAAATGAAATATATGACTTAGTAAGTTTTAAAAATTTTTAATAAATAAAATAAATTTAGATCTTTTTTACTTTAACATAAATCAACATGTTGATAAGTTTTTAGAATCATTCTTAAGACATTGTTGAATTATATTATATTTCGAGCCTTTTTAAATATTAAATAATAATTTTATTATAAAAGTAACAAATTTTTTAGAAATTATATTTTCATCTCCATTAAATATTATAATTCATGAAGGTAATTTTTTTTACAAATCTTCAAGAGTATATACTAAAATAATTCATAATAGCACGCTCGAGATTTAAAGACTAAGAGGTTCTCTGATGAATTATTTTCTCAAAATAACATCGCATAAAATCTATCTAAAGACTAAATTAAGAATACCCGACATACTAATTAGATTCGCTTTTGTGGAACATCTATCCCTACTTTTGATAGATATTAACGGTTTATCATATTAGCATGTGGAAAATATCTTGATAAATATACCGTTTTCAACAATTAAAAAAACACGCGAGATCAATTTTTATTAGACAAAAATAAAATATATTTTAAATACGCATGTTCAAAATCACAGAAAATTTTTTTTATATTTTAACAATTCACAATTTTAAGAGTTTTATTAACAAAAACTATTTTTACGTCGAGATGCAAATCGTTGATTTTCAATTTTACATGCATTTAGATCTCAATATATTTTAACCATCTCTCTTTTAGCAATTTAATACTTTCAAATTTGTTGAACACGTTCATTCATACGTTTAATGGCAATACATTGATATGTTTATTTTGTTAATTCACTGATTTATATAAGATTTTTCTTTTGAAAAAAATATTAATGCCATGCGTAAAATAATGTTAAAATCTCTTTTCTAAATATAATAGACGCGGATATTTAGCCTAACGAGGCTGATATATAAAATGAGCAGTCTTATTGTCACAGAAAAGTATTAAAATGCACATATTGTAAAATTCGACGATATTTGCAAACCGTTTCAGAGTTAAATTTTTCTCTTATGTAATGTATAAAGCATTTTATGTTTAGGTCAGAAATGATTTATTCATAACTTCCCTGAAGTAAATATGTAAACATTTAGGAATGAGGAATTATTATATTTACCATCATGGACAGAATTGATAATTTCATCTAAGATATTAGGAGACGTCTGTTGTAAGTATTTTTACTTTATCTAAAGTTTTTATGTTGTAAAATCCTTTTCCTCGTTTCAATCCCGAGAGTGTAGTTTTAGAGTAAAATGGCATTTCTGGCACGTCATTGGTTTGTAAATTATTCTCATAGGTATGGCAGTGGATTAAGAAACGGTTAAATCGTAGTTAAAATAATTATACTCTGTTTCTTGATATTTAATTGCATTTAAGGTGTTGAACTCTCTTGGTTATTAAATTAATTCACATAAAAGCTATTTATGAAAATTTGGCTATTATGCAATTTATGTATGATGGAAAGCTAAATTCAGGTTGGGATATTAATATGTTTTAAAATTCATTTAATTCAAAAAAATAACTGTGACAACAGATTCTAGTTTACTAGAGTATCGCATAAGTTATCTTTATCAAATTTCAGCTGCCGTACTTTGTGTTGATCCGAATGTCGGATTGTTAGCTTAATGAGGTTCGTCATGTGTCTTGATTATTTTTATTGCAAAGATATAATCGTATAGTTTTAATTGAGTTTTATGATTCAATCTATGATCATGCTTAGACAGTATCTTCATCTATATATCCAATTACTACACCATGAAGATTTAAACACGTTACATTAAAAAATACTACTATGTGAGTGATTTGACACTGGTATCTGCGCATGCGGCAGAACTCTAAGTTTCTCTACAGACTGGTGTATGGCAAAGTTGAGATTTAATGAGCTCATAAAATCGTTAAATACGCCTCAAAAACTATCGAAAAGTTAATTCATATATATATTTATTTAATTGAGATCCTAGCATAACTGACCTTATTATGTTAATTTTACCTTTTGAGCCTATAAAAGATGTTGTGGACAATTTCATCAATAGTTTGACGATATCCAAGACGATAAAGGCGGTCAGTCAATCATGAATAAAGCAGGCGAATTATACTTTTTGTCTTATGTTTACCAGAATGGCTTTATATTTAACTTAGACTAATTCAGTTAAAAATATCTTTTCCTGTTTACCATCGCTTTCGACAGCTAAAAATAAGAATGAGTTCCCTTGCAATCCAATCATGTTGTATTTACGTTACACAAACTCACCCGTCCATTTTATCATTTCTTCGTCGAACATCAAATTTTGTTCAATTTGTAATTATCAAAATATGAGATCATAAGTCTCCACAAAATAATCCCCAATCAGCCAGAGTTTTGATTTTTGTAATTATCTGAAAACATTCACAGAGCGTTTGTGAGATATCTTATAGTTTATCAAAAATAATTCCCAGAAAAATAACTAAGGTTACATACAAACGTGAGTAGATGAGGACAGATATTTAAAACTTATGAGAAAAAACATGAAAAATGAAAACTATCCATTTCTGTATCTTTTAAATATATGCTGCTTATTTTTGCCCTGCGATAACATATTTGATGAATTGAGCTTATAAATTTCGATGGCATAAAAAATTAATTTGGTTCTCGGAATCTTGATGATGTCATTTAAGTTATTTCTATGATTATTGTTGATGTGTAGTTTTTAAGATTTGAGTACTTTGAACTATCGTTGGATAAGATTGACCAGAATTACATTTTTTATGTTAAAATTTGATGAAACATCTCTTAAGTTCAGAAAATTGTCATGGTTTTCGTATAAAACTTTTCTCAGTTTCTTTTGATAAAATACTCACCTGAGTTCATTTCAAACAAACGTAGGTATTTAAAAAAACGGAAAATAACTTTTTTTAACGTTTCGTAAGCGATTTTATTGTGCTTTCGGCCTGATCGTTCGTCCGCGTCAAATAGTCATTAAAACTAATATAAACATAAAAATAATTAAAATAACGATACCTAATTTCAGAAACAAAGTTAATAAAAATAATTTTGATACTATAAGAGAAATGTTTTAAGGCATACAACGAAGAGATGAAAATATTTGCACGAAATTCATCAAAATATTTTCCAATGCGTATATTTTAATTTTATCTCTCGTTGAGCATGAAGGATTTCGAAGGAGCATGTCAAGCAATGACTATTAACATACATTCTTGGATCCATCTTAAAAGTACAGATTTATATATTTTGAACTTAATGATCATTTTATCTTTTTATTGAGTTTTTATCAAGAAAACACAGGTTATTCTATAAAAAATGCCAATTTAAGGTTAGTGGTTAGATTTGACATTGAAGGTTTATTACCACTTAAATCGTAAAAACTTAAGAACTGTTTTGTATCCCCTATGAATAATCTCAGGTTTTAACCCTAAAATTATGAAATATTCGTGTAGTTTCTGTCAAATTTGAAGATAACTCTACTGACTTAAGAGAATTATAATGATAATATTTTCAAAACAACTTATTTTGAGTGACAAATACGCTGTAACATGCACTGCTTACTATCAGAGAGATTTGATGTTTTTCATACCGAAAAATACGTTTTTTTAATTATAATAAATTTTGGTTTTTCTTTGAATGTAAAAAAGCAAAATAAGTCACTTAAACGTAAATATTATTTATAAAAATGACGTCATAAATTCAGAAAAATACATATTTTGGATAAAAACCAGCGCCGAAATGGCGGCTGAATTGTCCAATGGCGGTACAGATTTTACTTCTGTTTGTGGCGTTTCGTGGGGTGGGACTTGAATTTTTAAAATTTTTTAAATTCTGTCGAATAAAAATTTCGAATTTTTGATTGTTCATATACTTGACTAACTTCTACTCTTTTGCTGTGGATTTTTTCTTTCTAATTTTTTTGTCCTGCAGTCTATTTTCCATAGCTTTTTTAAAATTATTTTTCAGTATCATTTGATTTTTTTATTGTGAAAATTAACTTATTCGGTAGTTGTATCTTAACCTTAATATTGCTTAAGTGTACTTCAATATAACTTCCTTTTAAATTTAGGTTCTTTTACTTACCCAAGAGGAATACGAGGAAAATGGGGTGTGTTTTCCATATTTTTTGATATATTATCTTAATTACTAATTTTGAATAATTTACGTGAAGAAACTATGTGGGCTAGGTAGTCCTGTTCCGGCCGAGGTGTTCGTATGATTTATCAAGGTTCAATATCCTTGTCCAGTCGCAGGCGAATATTTTATGTTCGATGTATGATTTATTTTATATTAAAAATCATCTTTATGTTTTTGTATATTTATGGCATTTTTACTCAATGCAACGTTTTGTTAATTTTTGATTTTTATACAATTTGTAAGTTAAGTTGAGGAATGCAGATCCAGGAGTAATTCAGGTTCTTTACAAAGTTTCTCGAACAAGCTTTTGTGAAGTTCTAAATGGTATGATTTTGTCGTTTAGACCATAAATATTTGAGATGGTTATTGCTAAGTTTTTTAACGAGATTTTTGGTTATACGACTTACCAACAATGATAAATATGATTTCGAATTCAATTTTTTGCATGAATAGCAAATGCTGGTAATATTTATGTTTTTCGTTTCTTCTGAGAACACAAAATTACATTTGACCCAAAAGTATTTTTTCATGGCATTTTTTTATACGTTTCTTATCTTTCCAATTAAAATTTTTAATTGCAGTAATCCATTATATTTAGACTTTGCGGGTTAATACAAACCTACTCGGGAAGGTTGTTATTTTGATTGATGTAGTTGAACAGTCGAATAGAAGAGTTGAATGCGGTATAGTTTTTCTATCGATCAACTATTTTTGTGGAACACATAATAACTGTCGGATGTTTTATCTCACTTTAACTTGTAAAATTTATTTTTTCAGTTATTTCTTTTCTGGTACGTTGGTATATATCCGTTTACCTCCAAATTCAAATGGAATAATTTTCTTAAAAATAGGTGGCAGGAAGTATGATCGGCCAAGATGTAGTCTTTTGTATAAATTCAGGAAGAGCGGTTCAAAGGATTGAATAATGTATTTTTTAATGAATTTTTTGCTTTATTATATCTTCATTTGTACGTTGAATTAGTTAATTTATTTTGGTATTTTCAACTCATTCATTTATTTACCTCTTGATTTCCTTATTCTAAGTCTTCACGTCGTGGTTAATGTAGTATCAACTTTTTATTTCTGTAATTTTCTGATAATCTTTATCGTTCAATCTCTTCGATATTTTAGTTGATCCAGTTGTGTTACAATACAATTACAGACGTATTGGTTTGACTAATAAAAGCTTGAAGAAATTCATGCTTAATATGTTGAGGTCAATATTCTTATTTATTATAATTTGTAGCTATTAAGAATTTTTCAATTTCTAAGATCCAATATTAATTATTACATTTAATTTAATTCTTGAGTTTATGTTCTTATGAGTGATTTTTTATTAGTTAGTTTTAAGAATTTTTATGATCTAATTTTTTTGAAATTAAATATTTGGTCATTTTCTCATCTGATCTAAGTTCACCATTTTAGGAAGTCAAGTTGTGTCAGGGTCAAGTGACAGTATCATCATAAATATATTCAGGGTGTCGAAAATCTTGGTAAAATTGATCCGTTACTTTATAATTTCTCATTACATCGAATGTTTTTACGTTTTATGTTGTTGGCAATTGAAATATTTTTTTATTTACATGCACATGCCTTGTCAAAAATGAGTAGTCTACCCTCGTTTCATCTATAGTGTGTGTCTCTTAAATTACTGATTCTGTAAATTAAGAATTTAAAAACTTTTGGAGATATTCCAAATATTATTACATCTTTAGGAGCACTTAAAGGCTGTCATACCCGAAGAGTCCAACTATGAAGAGCTTGTGCAAATGTTGGACGTGTATCTGTGAGTTATTAATGTCAGATCGAACGCACGTCGGTTGGAGGAGGATAAAATAAAAATTGCATAATAAAATAAACCTCCACAATTTATGAGTTTAAGTAAGTCAATATTTTTGTTTTCGTTTTATTTACTTTAATGTTTGGTGTTTTTTATTTTGGGATTCATTTTAGTACGTTTGATATAAGTATGAAAATACAACTGTTCAAAACTTGAAGTATAAGGTCTTCGGGATATGTTGTGCAATACTTACCTAAGCTTCATTTTTGTGTTTTGTAAAGATTTATTCAATCTTATTTTCGCCCCTTTTAAATCAATCTTTGAACGACCGTTTTACATTTTTGGTGGATTTTTAGTGAATGTTGAAGGGTATTTACACGGACAGAGTTTGGCAGTGCATTTTCGAGACGATTAATGAATTTTAAATTCTACGATTATTCTATTCCACTCTGAATTTCATGTTTGACCAACATGTGAATTTAATCAATTTAATTTTAAATTTTTCAAAAATGATTGTTGACTCACAATTAAAAAAGTCAATGGAAAGCATTTTATTTGGACATTTTTTTGTTTTTAAAATGAATATATTTTAAATTTTATAACTAGATCAAATGGAAAATAGTATTTTGTTGTTAACATGGCGTATTTTTTGTTTCAAATGAGTCAAAACTATCCGGTTATCTTCAGATGAAAATTTTCGTTGATTTACGTTTTCGGTAAGAGGCTGCTTCCTAGCTTTCGCCATTCAGCACTTCCGTCTTGATGTGAACGCCAAGTGTCGAGTAATCTAGAATTCTCATTAAAATATCATCCTATTATCGGGTATTAGTGTTGACCATACTTCTGTGCTTTTGGTTCATTGATCCGTACCGAGGTCTCTTCTTGATTAAACTAAGAATAAGAGCCCTCCATACAAGGTAATGGTGAGTCAGAAACTTACGTCTACGCTCATCGCCTCTCGAACACTCATAACTTTCCAAGAGTGAAGGGTATGGCGTATAACTGTTGAAATTATTGTCCTAAGAAGTTTAAATGAAAGAATTTTGGGATTTTTCATTAAATCGTACTCATTCAATTAGTATATCACAAAATTTTCAGTTAATTTCCTAATTTGAAGAGAATAGTAAACGTAAACAGTATGACACCGTTTTTAGGTGCGATACAAAAATTCAACAGCTAACATATTTTTTAATGAAAAATCAATTTTATTTTAATGATCAAAATTAAAAATGAATGCAAATATGTGATAATTTTGTGTAACGATAAAACGAGATATGGAAATATCAAGAAATATTACCTTTAAAAATTTTAATTTGATTTTGCAATCTGTATCAAGGTTTGTAAATATGATTTGGAACTTTAAGTGAAGTTAAGCAAGATTTATAGAGAAGTAAAAGTGAACTCATTTAAGATCGTTCCTCAAGAAACGATTTTCACACATGCGAGTTATATAATAATGATCCCGCCATTTTAAACGCTTTTAAAGATTTTTAAAAACTGGAAAATTGGAAAGTATATTTCTAAATATAATTTATGAGTCAACGTTACTGTAAGCTTACATTCATAACCAACAAAAAACTACTGTTAAAGATAGTTTTTCCAATTGAAATAAAAATGGCGTTAAGCCTCAATTAGTTTTAGTAATCTTGCTATTGGCTATTTTGATTTATTTTAAGTTCAGTACTGTAAGAATTATTAAATATTTAATATATTAAAAATACTATTCCATGCGCAATGAAAATTTCGAAAGAATATCGATCTTGATGGCATATTCCTCAGAATAAAAATTTAAAATAAGTCATAAAAATAGTTAAATAAAGATGCAATTATTTTTAGATTATTGTGTTGTGCTGATGATAAATGAAGCATTTCCCATCTGAAATCAAGTGAATAAAAATTATATATCTTGTTTTTCAATTGCATCACTCAAAAAAAACAAAAATACAAAATGAAAAATTAATTAATTAAAATTTTAATGATGATTATAAGGGATTTCTGCCTCTTAATTGGTTATGTTTCTAAAATATATGCCTGAAATAACCCGAAATACCCTCACTTGAAATATTTTGACATTCAGAACGCATTAAATCAGATAGCAAAATCTCCTGTCCAACTCTTATTTTTGATCTTATACCATTTTTAATTTTTGAAAACGCATTTTCAATAGGATTTTGCATTTATGAATAGGGCGTAAAAACTTAAAAGAAAATCTATACTATGTTGTTATTCTTTCAATATTGGCTCTTATGTGGATCCTCGCATTATCCAATATTAAGCAGGCATTTCTAATGTTTAGTTCGGCTTTCAAAAATGTACATAATTCAGTCAAATAGATATTAAATATGTTCGCATTGACTATAGAATGGGTTATTACTTCGCCGTTACGCATTCGATTAAAGGACATTCTGGAGATCATTGAAGCAGAACGACCACATACTGTGGGTGTTCTAACTTTGGTTCTGGATCAAATTCGCGACCTTGCTTGAGATTTTTTAATTTGAAGATTTGCTGAAGTTTCATCAACAAAAATGGCCGAAGAAAAATCTTTAGAAAAATAATTGTTAAACCAAAGCGAATATTCCTTTTGTTGCAATAGCTTGTCTTGGTCATTTACATTGTCCATTTCATGATGTTTAGTTTTAAAAGTAATACCTAATTCTCTTAAGCATTTATCAATGGTAGATAAAGAAATTATTAGGTTGTGATACGTTTGTAACAAACCCGTTTTAATTTCCTTTAGTGTATAATCATGATTAGAAGATATTATTTTTTCAATTGAAGAGATTATACTGTCATTTGAAACAGTTCTAATCTTCTAAGCATTTTGTTGATTATCAATGTTACTATTCTTTAAATATCTGGTAACAATTGATCTTACTGAATTTTAGTTCTTCTGTATTATTCCAGATGCCTATTTGATTGTTTTTCCTTGTTCATATAGTCGAATTAGGCCTCTTCTTTATTAGTTGGAACTTTTTCATAATGTTTATAATCAATATCTGTTGTGTTGAGATTTCATTTGACTTCATGTTTACCGGAAAAAAAGCTTTTATAGTCAAGGCGGGAAAATGCATGGGAAAACCCATTTTACAATATTAAAATAATAAATTCAATAGCTTTGCAATAATATCTACTTTTTCAAAGGGCATTGCATAAAAAATGACGCAATTGAAAAAAAATATCAAAACTAATTGAACATAATTAAATAAGTTTTCCAGAGGAAGAACTTTGTTTTGTAAATGGCATGCTCGTTTATTTATATCGGTATTTTCAATATTTTGATTTGTAAAAGGTCTCTTCAAGTCTGAATTTTGTGACATACATTAAAAATAAGCGTTGAAAGAAGACCATTTGCAACGAGTTTTAATGATGTGAAGTGAAAACTTTGAGTCGCCCCCTTTGTGTAAATTATACTTCTAGAAACAATTAAATTTGGTTATGAGTAAAACCATAAATAATCGAATGTTCCATATTGTGAAAATTTTCCATGTTTTAATTTTCATAAAAGGACAAATAAAAATGTTTGATTCATTTTTATTTTACTATCTTTTTTAAATAAACAATAAAGATATTTCCATGTTTGCTTTCCCAGCCTCTGAGTTTAAAAATTTTAGGATTTGGTTATTTACAAAAAAGATTTAAGAGCTATTTATTATATATACGAATTATAAACTAAAACGGGTTTGTGAGTTTTTCCATAAAATGTTTTTTTTAATTATACGATAATTATGTTTAACATCAATGTGTCAATTAAAAATTATTCCTCGAGATATTTGAGTGAAGTATTTTGAAAAAATGAAAATACTTTTTACAAATTAAATCAGATAAATAAGTTTATTATGACATCCATGATAAAGAAATTAGAATGATTTTCTAAACCTAATTTATGATAATCTTTTAAAGGATATATACTCACGAAAAAGAAAATTAAGAGTTTTTTTATCTTAAGGAAAAATGAAGAAACGATCTTTAAGCATGTAGAATTACAAACTAAATTTTTTGAAGTCTACTTTGGCATATTTTAACTGAATTATGGGTTTAGAGTGAAACCGAGAGATATACAATGGGAGACATGCGCACGTTTATTTTTATTCAATATAAATATGGCGAAATTTTTAAAATTTATCTTTCAGCGCGTTGCAAAATAAGAACGTCTTTGCTTTTTTCTGTTGCCACGTTTGAATTAGTTAAAAATTCACACAGAAACAGAACGATAGATGATATCAGCTCTAAAATCAGACAATTTGTATTTCAGAAATAACTGTATTAGAATAATTTCTCGAATATAAAATTAAACGTTCGATAGTTTTAAATTTTGCCATTGGGTCATTTATTGCATAATTTATAAATATGAACGACATCCTCATCGAGTAAAATTGATGTTAATTTACCCAGTAAAGAAATTTGTCATTAAAAAGCTAATTTAGAAACAAAAAGACTTTTGTCAAGTGCTTTCTCAACTCATCTAGTTTTGAAATCAGATTATACTTGCCGGTTTCACTTTTCATATGGATGGTTCGCTATCGCACAGTGCGCAGGCCCAAAGAAGTGGTGCGGCTAAAACTATCATGAGATCTTTTAAGAAGGACCAGCAGTCATAAAATTCTCAGACCTAGAACTACCTTGACCATCGGGGGTGAGGGGATTATATTAGGAAGGTATCATATACTTCATCGGAAGCCAAAAATAATCACCAAACTGAAAACAGCTTTGAAATAACTATATATGTAATGAAAATGATTCAATCTGCCTGTTCGCCTTGGACTTAATAAAACCCTCTCAGGTAGGTGTGCAGGTCCATATTTGATACTTTGAACACTGAACATGGCGTTGAACGTGGAAATTAGTTGTGATATGTTGTTAAAAATATTTTAAGCTTTAAAATTTTAGCCATTTTAATCTTTTTATCGTGAAATATTTTTAACCATACAAGAATCGTGAGATGTCGATGTTTGAAATCACACAAATTTGTCACATTTAAAGATATTTTAAAATCAAACTTTACTGCGAGCCTATTTCCTGATTTAAAAACTTTTAATTAACATTTAACTCTTTTATCAAGTTGAAATAATATTTATACTTTTGATTTGAATTCGAATAAAATTTTTTTATTAACCTTAATATTTTAATTGAATCAAAATCGCTCTAAGGTTGTATAAACTTTTTCCACCTTGGTTTTAAAGGTTCTCGCAATCAGTTAGCGGTTTCGTGGAATTAACCGACTTTAAGCGATTATTACACCAAGAAAATTCTCATGGTTATCCAAAATAATTATTGAATCATTTTCGCATTTGAAAGAGTTTTTTGCCTCACAAGACAAGCATTATAAGCTGATTCACAAAGATGAGTTACTACCTTCAATCTGGTGTGTTAATCTGCGATTTTTCTGACTAATTCCTCAACATATATTGATTAAGCATAAAAAATTGTTTGGAAAATTACAAAATCGTCGAAGCACTTTAAGCATCTGGACTAATGGTTCAACTCTTTAGAAAATACAAAAAATGCAGATATAAAAAGGTTAACTTCCTAAAAACAGCTAAAGTACTTTATTATGCAAATTGTCGTGAATCCGTCTGGGATTTGAAAGTAAAAACTAAAAATTCGGAAATGAGGTTCGAAATAATGCTTCATTCAAATGAAAAAGATTATTTCAAATCACACTACGATTTAAAAAAATATCCAACAAATATAGGATTTAACGCGTGATCATTTTGCAAAGCATGTAATCGAACTCTACAATTTGAAGATATTGACGCAGACTCTGAAAGATATTTGACGTTACCTTCTCCTAATTCACCAAAATGCGCATGATTTAACGAAATTTACTTTGATCATATATGAAACTTTAAAATGAACTGGGAATTTTTTAAAGCGATTCATTTTACAAAATACGCTGAATATCTCAGAATTCCAAATGGTCGGCAACTGGTATCCGAGGCATAGACGTTCAAATTCAAAAGGAATTTTTCAGGCTATTATTATATCATTTAATTCAAACTAAAAACTGTATGTATTCCTGCATGCGTTTTTATAATGTACATGGCTCGGCTTCTCAGGTGGTGTGAAGTAACTCGATAGCAAGTCTTGAACTAAATTTAGTGGTTTGTTCAAAGATTTATGAATAAAGGCAGTCTTACTGATTAAATACCTGATAGTACCAAGGCATATTTGTTTTAAAGGCTATTTGCCTTGGAATTAAAGTAACTTATAAGGCGAATTCATTCAACTGGTTTCTTGAAATTTTTTGTCTTTGATATCAAAGCTTTGCCCCATTTTGGCCATCTTTCATGTTTATTATGTCTATATTATAAGAAACTGGACATGATTTTTTCTCTATATTGTGATAACAAGTAACTTTGGATTAAGAAGAAAACATAGGAGACTTAAATATTGGTTATCCAAAAATATATCAGTTAAATTTAAAAACAGTGACCCAACCTGAATTACATGATTTAGTGCGTAACGTGACTTGAAGTTCGGTGATTCTGTGGGATAAAAGTTTTTACTGGTGAAAAGAATTATCTCATCTTCTTTTATGAATACCGATTAATTTTACAAAAATAACAAAAATAGTTGAGATTTTATATACTCCACATTTAGAGTAACAAGCGACATTCGTAATGCATTATAACCGTCACCTGAGGTTGACATCGAGACAGCGTGTCAAACTGGAGTGGTGCTCTGAAAGGCAAAACCTTATAAGCAGTGTCTCGTCAAAGAATGTAATTAAACGAACACTCCCTTCGGAAGATACCTGGATAGGCTTAACTCATTTTCGCTTTTTAAAAATAATTACTTGTGGGTTTATGTTCGATAGAATAAACTGTCATTGTGCTGAATAGCAAGCGTGGCAGAAACGATTATTTCCGAAAACTAAAAATGTGAAAAATAGCCTCGTTAAAAATTTTGATATTTTTGGACATTTAAACTTTTTTGAACAGATTAAACCAGTTTATTTCTCGAAAATATACTTTAATGTTACGATTATAAGTTGCAACTATAAACAGTAAAAATCACTTTTTAAGACTTTTCTAAAATTTTATTTAACCTGAAGAATTAATTACTTGACAATAATTGTACCATTTTTGCCTCAATGGAATTCTTTTAATTTCTTCTCTAATGTTCATCTGTATTTCGAAGTAATTTAAATCTGTTATACTTCATGAACACTTAAATCATTTAGTTGAGCATGAATGAGTAAAGCCTATCAGGGCTTCTTTCGAAACAATTTTAGGTCTATATACGCCTTTAAATAAAAACCTTCTCACTAGGTTTCGCTATTCATCGCTTTTCTACTTCGAGATTATTTCGTAGTGGAAACACCAGTTATCGAGACGTGTATGACTCCCACCATACACAAAAACACCACTCATCCCCCGCACTCTTTCGTAAATTTACTCCTGGGCGTTGGTTAGTTGATAAATAAACACGTATGGTGGTTTTAAGTCTCTTTAAATAAAATATTATAAATTTAGTTTTATTGAGAAAGTGTAAAAGTCAAAATTTAAGCATAAAAAGAACCTAAACTAAAGAGAGCGCTTTGCAAAAATTTAATCACTCTGCGGTATTTTTTGAAATTTAATCGTCTCTTCTTTTGATCAAAAGAGCTATTCACATAACAGGAATTTCAAAAAACTCCAAATTATACGATGTTTGCATGGAAGTTTTCAACATTAAGAGATCTTTATCTGCGAAATTGGCAATCTGGGAATTAGGGCACGAATCCCTCGTGGTGGGTTGCGAGTATATGAACCATTATACATCTTCAGATAATTCAACTAACTTATGAACACAACTATTCCTATTAACGCCCTAATTGTTATTCAACAGTGAAATCGGAATATAAATAACTAAAAAGGTAAATTTTCGTAATTCCTGTTTTTATAACATAAAAAATAGACATAATTTTTGTTTATTCTTGAAATGAGTCTCGATTTATATCATAAGAAATAATAGTTTATCTACTTTATGATTTAATTCATAAAAAATAGGGACATACTTTTTAATTTTTCAAAAATTTGATGAATTTGATCTTTGATAAAGTCATTTGACATATGTGTAAATATTTCCAAAATAAACCGCCGTGCGGCTATTCATCTCTGTCGCCATAAATATCACGTGTAAAAGTTTAATATTTTTGAAATTGCTGAGATAATTATTCTTAAAATGAAGTTAATCAAAAAATAGAAAATCTTTTTTATCACCGAATGACAGGTAAAATTTTTTTTAATTAATAAAATAATTTTTAATACCTTCTCCAAAGTTTGATGACATTGATTTAAAAGCAGCATTTAAGTTTAAATGATTATAAATCTTCGTGATTATTTTGAAATTTTTACGTTTTGGGTTCGGATAATTTCAATTTTTTCGAATAATAAATAAGAGCAACAACTTTTTAAAAATTTAAATATCGTTTCCATAGTATCATAAGAGATCCTTGTAAATTAATTTATTTGAAAACACTGCGTAAATTTCAAATAAAATTAATAAAAAACGTTTTTATGACAAAATTCCCTTCACATCTCTAAGCTGGTGTATCATGAAATTTTAAACATTTTTATGAAAAATATTTGTTTTTAAGGTTTAATTAGAATAATTATGATTTACGCAGTCTCAAACAAATATTTTTATATCAATTTACTAAAAAATACTTCTCATTTTTAAGATAACTTTTCGTGGAATATTCAAAAAAATTTTCGTTAAACGTTCCTCGTATTTGGATCGTCCACCTATGCGAGATTTTTAAAACTGTTTTGATGAAATTAGTCTGACTATATTCTCAATAATATCAAGATAATTTTTTGATGAATCTACATAAAACTAAATTTTAATGATATTTTATGAGTTGAGATTAACGTGAGATTTTATCTGTATTTTTGGTGTTGAGGGTGATTGAAACCAATCCTTCTGGCCTCGTGGGAAAAATTGTTGTCTTTATGATCTTTTGCAAAGGTTTTTTAACTTTAGGCTTGGTCTTTCTTTTACAATTTCATAAAACATAAAAACGTGGGTCGCGTGAGAGAATAATAAAAATCTAACCCTCATAAACACATTCTCGTAATTGATCAAATAAAAAATTCACATCAATATTTTATTCGGTTTCATACTTAAAACAACTAATTTTCTGTATTTTTTGATCATTCATTTGAGAGAAATAATCATATTAACAAAATAGTTTAATATTCAGATTAATGCTTTGTGGCTTAGACTTAGAAAACATCTGAAGTATAGCGAGATTATAATTTTGGTTTGACTCTGAAAACCTTTATGATTTAAAAATAATTCATGAAATTTAATTTGTAACAATTTTATTCTTATTATTATCTTTAAACTCGAATTTTTGTACATTAAAGATAAATCGATTATTTTAGTTAAAAAATGTTTAGGTGTTTTTGTTTCACCTTATAAAATATTTTTATTTAAATTTTGAAGGATTTTAATTGTTAGATTTCGCTAAAACTTCATATCTTTTCAAATTAAACAATAGAAACGCTTGATTTATACTCGCGCAGGTTTATTAAGATATTCAATTATTATTTAAATTATGCAGACATCATTTAAGTCGATTTCGACATCATTAAAAATCGGATCTTATTTAAAATAAACAATTCTTCAATTTTAACAGTTGAAGTAAAATCATATCTTGAATAAAGGAATCTACAAGTTATGTTTCCAACACAAAAAAATTCAATGCTAAAATAAAAATAAATTAATTGATTCACAGTTTGATCTCTTTTTATTACTCAATAAATTTTTGGAATGTGGTCTAAAAACGCATATTATCATCACAATAAGTCTAAAATATATTTATACTGTGTCAGTTTTCTTAAATTCCCTCGTATATCTTTCCATCCACCTGGTGTTTTGCATTTGTATGATGCATCCCTCGAAGGCTCCGCAGTCCTTCAGGCGTCGAACGTTGGCTCTGATCCTGTTGTTAAACCAAAACGTATATTCATCGGAGTTGTATCCTTTGTATAGTTTAAGGATATTTTTAATGTCATTGAAAGTATTGTCTTCAGATATCCGCAATAATATCCGTAATCCGTCATAGTCTTCCACATAAACGATCATTTTAAAATTGGTAAAACTTCTGCTTAAAATTCTAATAAAGTTCTCTTTCAAAACTTATTTTCAAAAGAATAAATTAAAACCACTATGAGGAATATTTTATCAGTTAAAGCGATCGAAATTAAAGGGAAAATTAATAAAATTCAACCAAAAAACAACCCAGATAAACTCAGAAAACTTTAAGCCAAAAATTTTATGATTTAAATCTAAACTTTGAAAAAATAGTTTTGAATCAAAAAAATAAATTGATATATTTAATGTTTATTACAAGGTCATAACTTAACGGTTTTAAGCTGGTCTTAAATGGACGATGTTTTGAAATTTAACTGTCTTTATTTGTAAATCAATAGTTGGAAATATTTCAAGGTGAATTTTTTAACTTAGGTGCTCTCGTTAAATAAAAAATTAATGATTCAAAATAAAAAATCTTTATTATTAACACATAAAATACAATGATTGCTTAAACAATTATGAAATATAATTTAACATATTAAATACTGGCTGATGCCATCATCTTATAATGAACTTATCTCACATAAACGAATTTATATGAAATTTTTGTTTAGATCCTCATAATAGATAATTACATAAAAATTCAGAATAACGAAAAAAGACAACTAAAATATTAATTCAGCCAAAATAATTAAATTTTTATGTATTTGTAACCTACTTTTAAAAGCCTAGAGAAGGTAAACGTCCAAGAATTGTATGTGTTCGGAGTAATTCGTTCAAATAAGTTACATAACGTCGGTACCGACGTCATGTGATCACCTAATATATTTAACAATAAATCAATCAACAGTTATAAAATTCAACATCATTATAAACTCATCCTTCAATAGTTTCGCTTCGAAAAGCGCTGATTATAAGAGTTAATGTACATGTGATAAAATTAACCGCCGAAGGCGGATAAATCCGATAAATTCATTAAACTACGAAATATCGATTAAATTTAAGGAAATCACTAAAAAAATCAATATTTTTCAATTTAATACGTAATTGCTCGAACAAAAATCTTGGTAATTATGTGATATTTACTGACAAATAATATTACTGATAATCTATGCGTCAGCAAAATGATCATTTATTGATTGAAATTTTTTAATTAGAAACATTAACGAAACCCTCATCTCGGAAAGGCTAATCTCCATGTTCGCGCCACCGATAAACTTGCGGCTAATTATGCAAATTGTTGATGATTTCATTCAAGGCACCCCTCCTATTTTTTTATAAAAAATTTTTATTCATAAGTAGATAAATTCTAATCATTATTTAAAATTATGTGAACAATTAGAAGAAATAAAAAAAACATTTTTACCATTTTTATTGATCATCTGCGATACTTTCATTCGTCTGTTATTTATTTGAATAATTCTCACGTTAATCCATTTTTCATAAGTTTTGCCAACTTTGTGGCCGCCGTAAAAAAGATTTTACCCTCAACTACTTAAAACTAAATTTAACAAAATTTATTTTGACAATCATTGTATTAAAATAAATTTTCACTCGCAAAAGGATTATTTTCCAGTTTATTAGCTCGCTATTCTTTCACAAGTGGTTGTGAGGAATTTTAAATGATGCGTAGTTATAAATTTAAAATAAAAGGCAACAAATGTAAATTGCAAGTTTACTTCATCTAAATAACTTAACTTCGTCTATGAAGTGAACAAAAAGCAACATTTCGACTATCACAACTTTAACATATTTTAAAAATAACGAGACATAATTTTTGATTTAATCCATGCAAGAATATATAAATCAAAAAATAAAACCCAATCCTTTAAAAATTTGAAAAAATCAACCTCGAGATTGAATAACGGAGGGTTTTTTAAGTTTAAGCAAATCTCAAGCCTTTTAAAATTGCATGAAAAATTAAAAAACATTTTAAAAATATTTTTGTTCTGTATAATAATTTTTATTTTGCTCATTCAGGCCAATTGTTAAAATAAACCTAAATACATACAGCTATGTGGTGAATCAGGAGCGTAGTTTGAACTTATCGCATTGAATAACTGCGCTTGCGTTTATTTTATTTAAACTGCGTGTTATTAAAAATACATAAGAAACTTTATATTAAAATCTTAAATAAATAGATTGAATGGAAATAGAAAATTGTAATGGTAAGAGAGGGTTTCAGATGTGTATTTGTTCTTGAACTCTGTTGCCAATATTGAACCTCCGACCTCAATTCAAACTATCAATTCTGTCTTTTGTCTCGCTCTAGTTTTATTCGACTTTTCTTTTTTCTCAAATTTATTTCTGAAATCATGAATGTAAGAATGCATCTTGTGGTTTTTAGACCAGCTTTTTCGTTGATAAAGGGACTTGCAGAAACATTCATTTTCATAGGGGTCAATGTAAAAAAAGTAATGACTTTGACCATTCTTCCACTGAGCGTCTAAGGCTCATTAAGCAGAGCTATATGAGAGTGTCTATGTCATCGTGGATATTGCATCTCGTTGAAATTTATGTAGTATCTTCGCCATATGAGGTTAATTATTGGTGAGTACGTCGTAGTTCTGGTTTTAAAGAAGCCAGGTTTTAGCGCGTGCTTCTAAAGAGAGCCGGCATGAACTGAGCACCACGATCATACCGAGTGACTTTAAAGATTCGCAATCTTGATCCGTTACACGAGATCATAGTCACAGTTGTGTTTTCTCTTGTTTAATCCCGCGCTGGCTGGGCTTATATCCACAGAGAGAAACGATAAACTACTGCCAATATAGAGAGATTCCCTTTATCCATTGTATTAAAGGGCAAACAAAGGAAATTTGTTACATTTTGAATAGGTTTCCTGAGGCGAGTTGTTTCATCTTAGCTCTTCAGTTGTGATTTACGAATTTTTTAAATTATACCATCTCTCGAAGCAATCCATCAAAACACATCATATGGCATACTAGGCCAGTAAAAGTATCGCGGTACGAATTCAAGTGTTTTGTTTTTCCAAATGGGAGACTCAGTACCTCCTTAAAAGGATCGAAAAAGTAACAACCAAGATGCTCGAGTAACTAAGCTCTTTTTCCTTTGAAGCCAGCATTTTACAAAACTCCATTTCGAATAGGATCATGTTTGGTGTGTAACTTTCTGAACTCTCAAGACGCTCCATAATTTTTCAATTGTTCTTCTCTTTATTGCTTGTTTAAAGTATTGAGATCCAATGACTGGGATGTGACGAATAATGATCGAAATCATGCGGGAGAAACTCGGCTGTTTTACCCTTAAATGTGAAGTATGGGGAAGGAAAACTCGTGAAGTTCCAACAGTCAGGGTGCTTTTCTTCTCTTTAATCTGACATGAAGTGAGTGTTAGCTTGAGTGTATGTGGCCTGTAAGAATTTCAATGATTTCCCACATAAATAATTTTGAATCATTCTAATTGCTCATTTTATGGTTGAAAATGCTTAATCGATTCCGGGTCCTGCTAATGACATTCACGCATTTTTGGTAAGCAAAACAAAAAGGTTTCAACACCTTTGATTATTTCCGATGAAACGACACCTAATTATACATAAGTGGCTTCCTCTGGAGTAAGAAAAGGTTGGTCGAGGTTTAGAAACCCTAAACTAACTCTCGAGTCAAGTCGGTTAATACATATGCGAATTATTGCCCACAACTCTTGTCCTATAACCAGGTTTTACACTTAGAGCGGATATTGTTGAGATGGTGAAGTAATTTGAGAATAGTTTTTATAAATCTGGCGTTTCTTGTGTAGAGCTTAAAAACCCTTGCAGATCATTAAATTAATACGATTCTTTCTCAGCTTCATGCCTTCGATATCAATAAGATCAATTTGGTGGTATTCTAAGTTATTAAAAATAACAGATAGTTAATTTTAGTGCAAAAGAACATTTTACATCTTGATATTCAACCAATTTTCTGAAAGCTATCAAAAACTTCTTTGATTGACTTAAGTGTGACTCAATGGAATCCGAACAAACAATCATATCGGTAAGGTGGGATTGGCGTTTTTTCAGGCCCACGAGCTCATTTTTCATTTACGTTTGGAATGACGTTGGAGAACTGGCTTAGATGAATGAAAGAACATAGAATTCGAAAAGTCAATTAATGGCGGTTTTCATGAAATTTTATGGCTACAGTACTTTTGCATGAGGATTTTCCAGAAACTATTTGATGTCTCGCGCTTAAAGGATCTATCTTTTGAAAAATTGTCATATACTGAATCAATCCAAGTGATAAGGCACTTGTCAAACATAGTTAACGAATTTGGCTTTCGGAAAACCTCACCAACCGGTGCGTGCCGTTCTTTTACAACAGGTTTAGGTGTAGACCATGGACTGCGATTTTCTTGTTACACCATTTTCAACACTTCCTTAATCTCTTTCTCTGACTCACTCAATAAAATGAGGGGAATGCAGTCCTCTTTATATTTATTGTTATATTCAGGTTTATTTGACATAAAAAATTATAAAAAGTCAAAATTTGAAAAACACAGATTATTATTAACGACAAAAACGTCGATCGAATAATGATTAAAGTTAATGTTCAAAAACCAAGTCGAACTTTAGACATTATTTACATATTTACCTGTTTATTATGAACCTTGACCGTATTATACATTGATGACCCAATCGCCTCGCCGGTAAAAATTTTGATTTTTCCAGGAATTCAGATTTAACTAGGTTTTTGTCAACACGTTCATAGCAACTGAGGTAATTCCGAAAATATCGATGATTCCTCATTGGTTTCACTCAGGATAATTCGTTTATTCTGTTTCTTAGATATTCAATTTAGCTTTCTAGGTTTAGGAGAGATTTATGAGTTGAAAAAAGCACGCATATTGAGATCGTTTAGTTTCGATCAGCAAAGATGGGCGGAGAAATTTCCATTATCAACTGTTAAGAGTGAACTGACATCTGAGAAAAGACCAAGATTGGAAGAGACGCGATCTGGAATGCAGCTAGAAAACCTTTGAAGAAATAAAAATTTGAGATCTGCTTGAGAATCTTCATTTTGAACTTTTCGTGGTGAGGAAATGAGTTTGGCTTCAGAGTCGTTTCTGTTGTTCCCAGATGGATGGTAAGAAGTTCACAGTACTTAAATACTGACAAAGTCGGGTCTGAGCTATTACCCCAATGCTTGATAAATTTTATCATTATCTTGAGCTTTAAGGAAGGTGATGCTGCTTGGTGTATACGTGATTTAGGGTAAGCCAACAAAATTTTCCCATTGAGAAAGAACGAGATGTTAAAAAATTTATATTATTCATCCAAGCCTTTAGAAGATGAAATGATTTCAAACTTGCATTACCGCGCATCCGCAGTACTAAAATGGCTGAGATATACTTATTAAGTTTAAAAACATCGTTGAAACTTAATTTCTGATATTTTCAGAGTATAAGTATTGCATTCATATGTCTTTGCTTTATGAAGAAAAGTTTTGTTTTCATTTATTTTGTTAATTTTTGAATATTTTTCAACTCGATCCATATTCTAATGACCAAAATGTTTTCCATCTAAAAAAAGTCAAAATAGAATTAATGCACAGCTATTTGGTGAAGACAATTATTGAAATTTTAAAAGCATGTTGAATGGTTTTTGAAATTTTTCTACAGATCATAGGGTTAACAAAAATTTTATAAAAATAACTAATCCTTTGTATGCTTAAAAAGGAATTAAAAACATACTTTTGTTCTGATAAGAGAGAATGATACGTTTTATTCAATCATGAGTAAAACATATGTGTAATATTTTTACTTATTAAAGTTTAAAAATTTGTCCATTTCTTATTTTGTCTGAATGTGAATAATCTAATCCAAAAGTTGAACCGATTAACCATAGTTTGAGTATTTATAAATAGAAATTATACTTTATAACTGATTGAAATTTATCATAGTTTAAAGAATTATCAGGATGTTATCTGGTTTACTGTAACACTTATAGTTTTATGTAAGTGTCAGTATTCCTTTAAGGCAGTAAAAATAGACCATAAAAATTAAAACAGTATCAGTTAGATATTAAAAAACTGAATGAATTACTGAAAAATTTATTTTAATTTTAAATCCTTTTTAAATTTCCCAAGACCATTATGTTTGTATTTTGAAGTATGTAACAAATAGGTTAGCACCGCATAAAAATTCATGAATATTCTATGCGCACTCTCGGTTTATCTTAGCTGGACCAAAAATAATCTCCAAACATAAAATGAGTCAACCTTTTTGATAATTAGCCTAGTGTGTATTAATGCACAGTTCGACGAATAATATGATTTTTGGAGTGCAGTCTTTCACAATCACAGACATGGAAGAAATTGATAATAAGGCGAAAATTGTTTTGATATTTTGTTCAAAGAAATAAACCCATGGAGTTGACATGCAACCTTAAACTACCTTAAATTTCAACGAGGTTATAAATTTTATAGTCATAAGAAACGTACACCGATAATTAAAAAAATTTAGTTTTATAAACTGTAAATATAATATTATAATTGCTTCTATCTGCTGTATATAACACAGCCTCCTTTAAAATATCAACAAAATTCGCAGAAATACGTTTATGTTCGCAAAACATGTTAAACAATTCTAAGATTTCACTATATGGATAAATAAATACATTTACAACTTATTTGATTCATCATTTATGTTTTCAGAGCTAAAAATTGAATTTTTTAAAACTAGCAACCTAATGTCAAGACAAGTATATTTTAAGCGCAACAATAGTCATTTTGAAGTGACAGAACAAGTAAAGTTCTAACAGTACCCATGAGTTTCGCGAGCATTGAAAATCAAAATTTCATTTTTAACTTATCTGAAACATTCCAAAATAAAACAATTTTCTTATCTACCAAAGAACGTTAAGAATCTGAAAATTAATATGCATAATAATATAACTAAATCTACTTCAGATGAAATGTGTTTTAAGCCACTTACTCAACCGGATGAAATTACGAACTTAACAATGAAACCCACTGACGTCAAACCATACGATATTTAGACTTAAGTTTTATAATATGAAAATCCGCTGTTGAATTTAAACTAAAACACTCGAACTCGAAGGACAATACTGCTGAATCAAAAAAATTATAAAATGTTCAATTGACTCTTGGCCATATTAAACGAACCTAATCCATCAATATAAATTACACGAGTCTTTCCGACAAAAAAGTGTCTGATTAATATATGGTGGATTCTTTGTATTATCGCGCTTATACTCATAAAAATTGAATCAAATACAGTATGTATTTTAAAAAATGCCATCTTGTTGTTAAAAATTTTTCAACACTACTTTTTTCGTATTGGATTACATGTTTAATTATTTTAGAAAGGTTGGCATAAAATTATTTGGCTCAAGCATAGACTCAACCATTCTCGTGTCTACCTGGAACAAACAACTGGGTTAATGAAACGAAGCAAAAACTTCAAAAATATCTTATCTATAAAGTTAAAATATTATTTGATAGCTATTACCATTTTAAACGAAGCAGATATTTTGCATAGCCTGTTATTATTTTTGCATACGATGAATAAAAATTTTTTCTTTTCTGAAAATTTATTGACTATTTTAAAACGCGAAATGAAAGTTATAAGAGTTTTCAAAAAAAAATTTTGTTATCTAAGGATATTAGTGAATGATTTATGGATAGCAGGATTCGTCGAAAAATTTTTCGCACATTTCCGCACGCCATCATAATCGTAATTGTTATCAAAGAGTTAATTCAAATAAGGTGGCAGCCGGTAAAAAATAGACAGGTAGATTCTAAAATTACTAAAAGCGCAGTGACAACTCTTTTTAAAGGCTCTAAGTATGCACCAAGAAAAATGTTGCATATATAGACTGAAAGGTTAAAGGAGCCACTAAAGACGGATTTATGTGGGTGGAACCTTCGTTGTTGATAAAAATTCCTCAAAATTTCATTTGCTTCAAATTGTTATTTGATATGACAAACTTATAGCGCGAATAAGAATTGAGGGGTTTATATAATTCTTCTGCCACGATTGATTTATTCGTATGAAATTTTA